>JAGDQP010010184.1:0-33593 GCA_022664845.1 Lepisma saccharinum
TTATATTTTAAATGGGAATAGTGAAACCAGACATCTAAAGTTAGAACAAAATAGGATTTCTATACTTCAAAAACAGAATTTTTATATTTTAAATGGGAATTGTAAAACCAGGTATAAACAGCTTAAGTTAGACTAAAATAGGATTGCTATACTTCAAGAAAAGTATTTTTATATTTTAAATGAGAACTATGAAACCAGATACTGACAGCTAAAATTAAACCAAAACAGGGTTGATATACTTCAAGAAGAGAATTGTTATATTTTAAATGTAAATTTTGAAATGAGATATAGACAGCTAAAATAGACCAAGAAATGGAAATACTATATTTCAATGGAAGTAAATACGATCAGAGTTCGTTTTTGAAGCAGTTATAACATATTCATAAAAGAAGCATTATCATCTCATCACACCTGCGTCTGGTCAAATTAAGCAACAACGATACAGAAAAATGAAAGAAGAAAAAAACGTGGAAAAATGCCAATTTTCTCTCTCAGAGAACACTTTATATCCGTGTAATAAACAATATAACATGCTGCTCTCTCAAATTACACTGTAAAATTAGTACATACACATAGATATGAAAAAGAGCATGTGTTGTATTGTATTGTATTTACTGCTAATGTTATAAAAGAAAAATTGTTATCGTTATTAATTACAACTTGACACGGAAACTTTACAAGATTATGATACTTTAAGTTAACAATAGTGAAATAAAACTGCGTTGAGTTCCATTGTTTGAAAGTTTAATATCTGGTAGATTACCTCTTTTTCAATCTGCCTATGCTGTTGCATGATACAGATGTTTTTTAGATTTTTTTAAAATTCTCATCTTCCTTTTAAAGCTGTAGTCATCCCTCCTGTAATGAAATAATTATGAATATTTTTTTTTTTAAAAAAAAAGACCAAAACTGGGTAAAGAGGTATATAGGCCAGAGTAAACCCTCACACCCAACCGAAGGTTTAATTTGTTCCCATCTTTTTTTCCCCTTCTTAAAGGAAAAAAAAACAATTGACTGGCGGGTTCCGTATTGTCTTTTGTAGTCCTTATCTCTCTCTCTTTTCTCCTTTGTCAGTTTTTTTCTCTTTTGTGAAAACAAAAATCTTTTATGAGAATTCCCAGTAGAAAGTAAAGTTTTCCTTTCTCACTCCCTCAAGTCTTTTTTTATTTTGAGTTTTCAGATTTTTTTGTTCTTGTACATTTTTTCCTCCCCCATCCCCTTGGCACTTCCTTCTTTTATTCTCATCCCCTTCTTTCTCTCTCCATTTTCTCTCTTGGTTCACGATTCGCCTAATTGGAGCCAATTAAAAGTAAAGTGACAACGCCAGTGTATCACGCAATGGGCTAGATTCCAGTGGGAACCCTAAACCCAAGGACATTTTATACAATATATACCAAAGAAGAGGGAATGAAAATTACAGAGGAAAAACATTTTTTTGTTTTAAAAAAATGTTTTATGCTTTGTTTTTTTCCGTGTTAAACCTCTTAAATTATTGTTTTTGTTCTGTTAATTATAATTTCATAAATTTACCTTTCCCCCCTAATATTTTTCTTAAAATATTCAAAATTGATTTTTTTTTCTCACCGTTAATTTTTTAAACATCACGAACACAGTAAAGAAGAGGCGATTTTAAATATTCTGAAGTAGTTTTGTTATATTACACTTAAACATTTGTCAACAATAATAAAGTTAGATTGTCACAAAATTGGTTTTAAATATTCTGAAACAGGTTTTATTAAATTCACACACGCGCTGTATCAGCGATAATGAAGTTAGGTTTTCACAAGACTAGTTTTAAATGTTCTGAAATAGGTTTAATGATATTCATACGTGCGCAGTATTAAATAATAATGAAGTTAGATTTTCACAAGATTGATTTAAATTTTGCGAAGTAGGTTTTATTAGATTCACACATGCGCAGTATCAATGATAGTGAAGTTAGGTCTTCACAAGATTGGTTTAAATCTTGTAAAATAAGTTTGATTACATTCACACATGCGCAGTATTAATGATAAGAGAAGATAGGTTTTCACAAAAAAAAAGCTTGTAAAATTTTCGACATAGTTCTGTTAAATTCACACGTGCATTAACAATTACAGAAAATACGTGTAATTAGAATTTCACAAGCTTCATGTAAATATTGCCAGTTAGATTTTTCTTTTATTAAATTCACTCATATAGCGTTATAGAAATCTGTATAGTAAATATCCCTAAATAATGTAGTTTGTATATCCTGGAGCATCTCTGAAATAAATAATGCAGGGACTTGGTCCATATGTTCTTATTTATAGTATCAGCGAATTCACTTTATTAGTATGTTGGAATTGTGTGCTATAAACATCATATGATTTAACTGTAGGTATACTTTTTGAAATGTAAGTGATAATTATGTCAGGACAATAATGGAATGGCTGTATTAACATATTTACCCAGTATTGCTAGTAATTAGGTCAAAATTTGTTACTGGAGGGCGCTGCGCTACTATTTTATCTAGTGTTGTTAATAGTTAATAATAAAGTGTGAACTATAAGTACTGTGTGTATCAGTATATTTGCGTAAATAGTAAGGATACAATATATATATATGTAAAGTTATACATACAAGTCTTTTGGATCGATTATAATATTTAATGGCTACTTCTTTTGGTTACACTCGCGTTTAATTAGAACAAGTAAGAAAATATGTAACTCTATACACTTATAAATCAGTAGCATCTTGATAATGATGATAAACTACTCATAAAACAATTATAAAAAAGGAATGAAAGTTGCATCATACTGCAGAAAGACAGTTTCAGTCTATTTAACGTTAATATGCTTTAAGGATAAAAGAAAATGATGAATATATTAAAATGTATCGAAGTAGTAGGGTAGCAATCCGTAGATCAGCCTACATTTCTTTTTTTTTTTTTTAAGAAAACTGAAACAAACAATTAATTGCATTATGTATGCTAGAATATTTGTACAAGAGTACAATAAAACTTATGTAACATACGTGTAATGCTTCAAGAGAAACATTTATGCAGTACAAAGCGTATTACTTGGTAAACAACAGCTTGTTTAGGGGAAAGGAGACCAAGGTGTGGAATGCTATCTTTTGGCCTACCTTTTCTAACTAGTAGAAACAAAATAGTAACGCATGTATACGTACATTCAGGTTCATGGACATTGACCGTGGAATGCTTTTGTTAGTCCAAAATTTTATACAACCGGACAACACTGAGCATATGGCTAGCTAGCACAGCATGTAAACAACTTTTAAGGTTAATGTAAAGCAGCGATCTCCATCAATAGATAGCAGCACTACCTCCGTATATGTCTATTATATTTTTATTGTTGCACAAAATTTCAATGCTGCTCCTACAAATTCAAGCCTAGAGAGTTCTAACTTTCAGGGAAGAAAGTTCATAACCAATTCAAGAGTTCGATCAATGCCGATTTTTTATTTTCGTTTTTCTTCATTGTTGAAAGAGCTTCATTGTTATAGGTTTTGATACTCACAACAACAATCAAGCGATTTCAACAATGAAGAAAAGCGAAAATAAAAAAAATCGACATTGATCGAACTCTTGAATTGGTTATGAACTTTCTAGGTTTGAATTTGTAGGAGCAGCACTGAAATTTTGTGCAACAATAAAAATACATTAGACATATACGGAGATAGTGCTGCCATCTTTTGTTGGGGATCGTTGCTTTACATTAAGCTTAAGGAAATGACTGATGAACATTTTTTTAATCCCCAAAATTTGCATAAAATGGCAACCTTGGTCCAATATATACATCACTAAGAGAGTATGTGAATCAGTTATGTTAAAATCGCATAGAATATTAATTAATTAATTAACCTTTTACTATACAGTTTCTTTGAACCCGAGTGTACATGGACGTCGTTATATTTTTTCACTTCAAAACTATGGTTTTATGTGTGAACAAAAAAAAAAAAAAACTAACGTGTAATTAATTTGATTGTACATGTAGTTGTTTTGAATGTTTTGTAACTGCTAAAATGGTGGAAAACTTCTGAAGAAGATTTGCAAAATGAATCTCCACGGACTGACCTGATAAGTGTGTATGTGGCTAGAAATATTACGTTTGGTTTGGTGACAAAAAAAAAAATCACTTATGATTTTAAAAAAATGTAGTTAAGTGGCGTTTCCTTAATGAAATTCCGCTAACTACTGAAGTCACCAACCTTCGTTCAAATCTCGCTACATGCTCGATTTCGACGATCATCCAAGAAGTGAATACTCTGCAAGGAGCCCGAAGGTCCTTACCTTCTCCAATTATGATTCGGATATTTTTAGTGCATAATTTTTTGTAATAAATTTGTTTGATTTTTGTTACTGTGTTTAATGATATCAAATCTCATTGTAGTACCTTGATTGATTATTAACATACCATGAATGAGGAATCCTGAAAGCCAAGGGATACAAGTTGATAGTACGGGTGTTTACTTTATCAATCACTCCAATTTCTTTGTATCTCAGTGTGTGTTTGTTTTACTATTTGAACTTAATGAGGGTATAGTGTAAACTTAGTCTCCGTCGGGTTATCTGAATTGCTCCAAATCAAAATATGTCCGCATATCAAGTGGAGACTACAAATGATATATGTACAAACCCGTTCTAGAGCTGTTATTATCACTCTTTGAGGAGCATCATAGCGTTCAAAGAAGCGATAATAAGCTTCATCTCACAGCAAACTGCTACATAGATGCAAAGACGTAATATCAAAAATTTAACTATTTTATTCTTTAAGAAATCAGAATAATCCTATTACATAACACGTATCTCAATGTTCTCAGTACAGACTATTTACATTCAGAGGACCATTATTCCATTGCGCTAGATAGCTTTAACAACAAATGTAAATACATATAACTATTTAAAAACACTTTTAAATATAACGGCTTGACATTTTAAAGCCTTTTACATTTGAGGTTAGATGCCAAACAAACAATTCGTGATACTAATTCTGTTCTTATAAGGGGCGACATGAGAAAAATTGTGCTGCCATCTGTTGAACCACACCGAAACTATATAACAATTAAAACATTGAACAGTAATAAATCCTTTTCTTTTCTCTTTTAAACTCGATGTACAAAATGAAATTAATATAAAACAGCTGAAAAAGTATTAAATCTTTTTGTTCCCTTGATAAATCATATTGTTATGGCCGAAATTCACGAATTAAACAAAAGTGTTCGATGCAATCTTTTATACATAACCCTAAATATATGTGACAAAACTGTCAAATTTTTTGGTATAAAGTACCTTATGGACCCTAATGTGTCTATGTGCAAAATATGGCAATTCGGGTTATATCTAAAATATTACTTCGAACTTGTTTTAATTCATTAGTATCACTAACAACAGACTTGTTAACATGGAAATTGAATACACTAAAGTCTCTTCTGTAGATTACAATCATTTTCTCTTTTTTGTGAATCTGTTCGGAAGTGCCGTTGGATATTAAGAACAGACTGGTTAACGTAACCCATGGACAAAAAAAAAAGGCTCTTCTGTAAATGCCAACAATTTTTCTCATATCGCCTCTAGTGGCGAATAGTGTTACTACGCGGTAGTGTTGCAATCTGCAATATACCATTTTCTCCATTACTTCAAATTTTATTAGGGATTCTGCTAAGATTTTCAGTTCTTTTTTGGGGGGGGGGGCGGAGTTTACAGGCTTTTCATCGATATCTCTGTATTTGCACGTATATATCTCGTTCAAGCCATGTATGTCTCGGTATACCAATTCAATATGTTAGTTTAAACCAGGTGCTTATTATCAATATGTAATTAACTATTTGGGCAACGCAACTACTGTATATTGTATTCAGAGCTATCTATGATCAGTTACTAATATGATGAGGTAGTTTTGATATCTATTTGTACTTTTAAGTATATCATTTTTGCATACGTATTACTTTAAAGAAAGTTATGTAATGCTCGTATTGCATTAGACATTTATGTCAATATACCTTAAATATGTTGAGTCCATTTTCAAATGTGTCCCCAATTACATTCATATTACAGTTTCAAAACACATGGAAACCTGTAAAAAAAAATCGAACAGAATCAAACTGCCTCTTGTCCAGAACCCAGAATCAAAGATGGCTGACTGTAGTAGTGGTGATGTGTACAGGATCCGTATATGTCAAGTCGACTTTGTCTTTTTAGTTTGAACACTAAATTGTACAGAGAAATGAAAATTTTGTATGGCAATTTAGTAATTTTTTTTCTGTTACTAGTATCTCAATACGGACAACGCATTGAAATCAAAATGATTTATTTCAACGACCAGAAAAGCTGTAAAACACTGTCGAATGTGCCTTGCTTGTTGAGGTATCTGACGTATTACAGACTGTTACTCTAGTGTTCTTGTTCTTACGTACTCACGTAATTTCATCATTGTTTTAATTCATCACAAGTTTGATCAAGATCCTAACAGAAATATAGCAGTCGTCCATAAGTTTGGAGAATGTATTTAGACAGTTTTGAGGAGCATATAGTAACTCCCTCCCCAGTTACCTGAATTCGTGAGTCACAAAATTAGGGAAAACGATTTATTTTAACACTTACGAAAATGACAATGAAAAAAAATATATTGTTGTTGTTATTGCTAAAAGAAACTCATTTTCTCAATAAACCTGTTTTGTGACATTCCATGTTGTTTCCCGACACCCTTCAAATATAAACGTAATAGAATTTCTATTTAGAGTTGCCGGACATTAGTTCATACCACCCGATTGTTTGAAAAAAAACACTGGCGTAACAGGCCTATAGGCCCTGAGCCTTCCCCAACGCCATTTGTCCGTGTTTGATGGAACTACGTCCACCTGACTAACGGCTATGTGGTCAGCACTGCGCGTACCTAACCACGAACAGGAGTATCAGAGGCTTACCTGACCGTGTGTGGGCCGTCACGTCTTTATTCACGTGACTCCCCAATTTGCCTCACGACGCTGGGTGGACGCCGAAAAGTGGGACTTTAGCCTGGAATTGAACCCGGGATCACGCGGACATGAGTCCAACGCTCTAACCAATAGACTAGAATGTCACAAGAACAGGTTTATTGAGAAAATAAAGTTTTAATTTCTTCGTGTTTAAACGGCTCAACAAATATGTAATATATAGTCTCCTATGGTCATTTATGACTATTTTTCCTTCGTTTTTGACAGTTTTGTAGCTCCAATTTCTCCCAACAGGATGAGCTATACAGGACAAAATCGCTAGAAATGGACATCCCCGGTTTCCTCCCGATACCCTTCACATAGAAGTTTACATTTATTCAGAAGACCCCTTCCCCAAAAAGGAGAAAATAATTATAAATATGAAATAGTAATTACATTTATACAGAAGTTATATTCAGAATACTCGTAAAAAATAACGTATAGATGTAACATGAATTTGAAATTGTAAATACAAAGATAAAGATAAAAATATACAAAATACGGTACCATGTTGATTTCACTGCTATTTATAATAGCTAGTAACAAAATCTGAGGCAGATATTTTGGTTCACAAGTTTTATCGTGGTTATATAGATCCAGAAAGGTGTAGTAATACCATGGCACCGCCCAGTACTTCTGTAATCGATTTTGTTTTACTTTAGTGTAAAAATATTCATTTTTACACAAAACCGATTAGAATTGTTTATTATTCTGTTAGTAATAGTAAAGTTATTACTATTATTATGATGTACTTATACACTTCCACAAATAATAGTCACTATCTATTCGTGATTCAAACGCTCTGGTACTGTTTGTTTATGACTACGCCACTGGTTTCAGGGTTTAATTCCAGCTGAGATACAGGCCTAGAGATGGTGACTAATTTCAGTTTAAAATGTTATTATGTAACATTAAATAAGTACTGTATTTGTATTTAGATTTTGTACTAGATATTCCCAGTCCCTGTTTTAGTGACATGGGTTTGCTGCTTGGTTATCCACACTGAAGAGCAATCGCGGGTTTCTGTCAGTTCCACCAGATAAATTTCAGAATACTCCTTCACCAGCCTTTTCCTGAAAATTGTGGTCTTCAAGGGGGGGGCAACATTCCTGAGAATTGAGATGGATACAAATCAAAATGTCAGTATAGAACAGAAATGCATAAACTAATTTTAAAAAAAATCAAACACAAAACTTGTATCTTTTGAATATTTGTTTTATTTTCATGTTGAAAATTTTGTTTTGAGGACAAACCAAGGCCACATAGATATCAAGCTTTCACGCCTTACGATGACGTCACCAACGTAAGGCCGTGCCATGTTAAATAGAATAACTTTTATTGTTATCTGTTTATTTTTACTATTTGAAAAAGTTTAAAATCAAATACACCCTATACGGTTCAAGATACTTAGATTAAAAAAAAAAAAAAAAAAAAAACGTGAGACTAAAAACGTATTTAATACCTAGCAACACAATTGAAAATGTTATCCGATCACTACTTAAATAAATTCCATTATTTGTATCATACCCAAGAGTATGGTAGAACCATTTTAAAATGCTTACTGTTAGGTAAGCTTCTAACTAAAATATAAAATATCTTTCATCCGTTATATTGTCTATAATGTAATATTTCATTCAAGGATTTTAAAGTTAAATTACATTTTTTTTTAAATGTAAAATTATATGACGAATTAGAACATAATATAGCAATGTTAACATTGTCTCTGAAATAGTGTAGTGATTTTGAATCATCATTTTTCAAACCAATGAAATTAGCACGTCTATGATAATACAAATATCCCTGTAATGTCCGGATACAATTAACACTTGAAATAACATGGATTATCATTTAAAAACATCACGTTTGGTCGATTTTTTTAAAAAAAGAATAAAGATAGTTTATAGTTTTAAAAATATATATAATAGTCGTTCAGCGACAAAATAAACTATGGGCCTCATCTAGATACAACATGAAGTACGCTAAAAATTATAATCTGTCAGGATCAATTCGAGGGTCGCTAGAGAGAGCTAAAAATATTACATAATCCTCTTCCCTTGTAGGACATATAGGCCCTATGTTAGAAATAATATGATTGACTGAGAACGCACGTAAATGACTGTTAATGATTTTCAAATTAAATAAATCTTTCAGATAAGTACCGCATAATTCATTGTCAGATTTATTAAAATTCCGGAGTATTTAAGAATATATCTCACAATAAAAATAATCTATATCAAAATATTATTTTAAAATACTGCTAATATTGCTGAGCTATATTGTACGGAGATAAAACGAATCAAAACAACTTGATAATTCAGAAACAAAATGGCGTTACTGAGTCTTGATTTTACTCACTGATTAAATGATTTCTAGTTCTGTAAAGTCTATAAACATTAATAGTAATAATTTTAAAGTATTAATGATTTGTACTAGTTTACTCTCTGCTTATAATGTTACCAAGCGTTTTGTGGTTCTATGTAAACTACGAACGCTTTCACAGCGGTGAATGTGACTTAGCTGAAGCGAGTTGGAACAGTGGTTGTTTAGGAGGTCATGTGTGATTTCTGAATTTTGATAATCAAACATCGATATTGCTGACAAATCGAACATTTCACATCGAAAAAATCGTTAGAAATCGAAAATGTTCACATCAAAATAGCGTTGGGAATCGAATTTCGTTCAAATAAAATAATCTTTGGATTTGTATTTTATTTCAGTTCCTTTTTTTAGGTTCTTTGGCTCAGGTCGAAATATTCATTGGAAATCGCATATCGTTGAGATCGAATAATCGTAGAAATTGAAATATTGATCGAATCTTAAAATCTATCCATAATATCGATATTTCGATTTTTCAAAATATCGGAAAATCGCATAGCCCTAGTTCTGGGGCTAGGACAGAGAGCCATCACAGAGCTGGTTTGTCTCAGAATTTTCTATCAAGACTCCTCCATGTTTGCAATTTAGAAATGAAAAGAACAAACTCAAGGACATGATCTTCGACGTCAAAAGTAACATTTGACCTTAATCAGGGCTTTTACCAGACTCACCACCACCACCAATGGGGTGTGTCACTCTTCCAAATTTACGAGCACACACATCGTACGGTTAAAAATCGACAGAAACCTTGAAATACTCTTTATTTTATTGAAATTTATTTGAAATAAACTTTGTACATTACAAGTTTACATTACATTTCGACTCACAGAAGCCTCAGCTTGTGTGTGAGTCTTATTCTCGAATTATCATTAGTTTGTTGTTGTCTGGTTAGCCATAACAAATTATTTACACAATATTACTTCTACATCATTGTCATTTAGACTTTCTAACCAACCCAAAACAAGTTTTTTAAACCGGTTTCTTTGATTTTCTTTTCTAATATATATAAGTGTTTTATTGTAAGTTTTTTGGTACAAGGTAGTAAGTTTGGTGGTATGTTGATATTGTTAGTTCTGATGGTTTCTATATTCTCATTTGTAACACTTCTGGTTTCATACTCGTGACATAACTTGTTCAATTTTGTTTCCTTTGTTTTAATATACATCAATGCGTTTTTTAAATATAATCTATTGATTGGTAATACATCAAAATCTTTATAGAAATTTTTAACGTCACAATCAAATTTTCTATTCAAACATAGTCTCAAAATATTGTTCTGTTGCGTTACAAGAAGTTCTATGTGAGAGGTGCATGTTGCACCCCAACTTAGTATACAGTATTCTAATAAGCTCTGTGTAAAAGCAAAGTACACCATACGTAATGATTTTGTTATCAAGAATTTCTCTAAGAAGAACAAATCTATACGATGTTATTCTTAATGTATTCCTCATGCGTAACGTATGTAAATTCCATTTTAGATGATTGTCAATTAAACCCCCTAGATAATTAACACTTTCTTCTCTAATGAGAGGTATACAAAGACAGTTTGCGTTTACATCACAACTATGAAGTATTAGTTCTTTATTCATAGGTTGTCCAGCAAGTGTGTGAGAGAAAGTTATATATTTGATTTTACGTGTATTTAGAATGAGTAAGTGAGCATTTAACCAAGAAGTTTTTTTTTAGTTCAGTTTCTGCCGTTTCAAATGTTTCTCGCCATGTTTTCCCAGTAATAGTTAAGGTAGTATAATTAGCAAACGATTGTATGTGTCCTCTTACTTGCAAATTACATCAATCATTTATGTATATAAGAAATAAAATGGGGCCTAATACTGTTCCCTGAGGTACTCCTAATTTAACATGCATGAAGTTACTCATGGTTTCACAATTTTTAACAGTTTGTTGTCTGTTTTGTAAGTAACTCTGCACAACCACTTCACTGATACACCTCGTACTCCACAAGTTTCAAGGTTCTGCAATAGAATTTTATGAGATATTGTATCAAAAGCTTTGACCAAATCCAAGAATATTGTAATTATCTTTTCACTTACGTCTAAACTTCTACAAATTATTTCAATTAATTTAAGCACAGCATATGATGTGCTCATTCCTGTTCTGAACCCATATTGATCATTTGAAAAATATTTAATTTCGTGTAGAAATGCAACCAGCCTTTTTTTAAATGCATTTTTCTAAGTGTCTAGAGCAGTTACTTAACAAAGAAATTGGTCTATAGTTATTGACATAAGTTTTTTATCTTTCTTATATATAGGGTTTATTATTGAACATTTAAAAACATCAGGAAATACACCTGTCTCTAAACTGAAATTAAACATATGGCATAATGGCTCAACAACAAAGTCTTTCTGCACACTTTAATATATCTGCGGTGATTTTATCAATACCAGGTGAAGTGTTAGACTTTAAATTATTAATAAAAGATTCAATTTCATGTCTAGTAATCGGTGTTAAAAACAGAGAGTTTGGATTTTTAACTGATATGTTTGTTATTGCACTTTTCCGAGATCATCAATTAATTGTTCTCCAACGTTAATAAAATGTTTGTTCAAAGTATTAGCAATTAGTTGAGGATTTTCGTTAACTGTTAACAATCCTTCATTTGTACTAAGTTCTTTTATTTCTGTATCGGCTTTATTATTGTGGTCCGTAATATCTGCAATAACGTTCCATAATTTGCGTGTATTATTCTTACAGCCCAATATTTGCTTTCTATAATATTCTGTTTTGACCTTTATAATCAATCTGGTTAATTTATTGCGGTAACTCTTATAAAATTCCTTTAAATCTGTATTAATTTTTCTCTCGTAATACTAAGCGACTTAATATGGAAGTGATAAGTCCTTTTGTGACCCATGGTTTAAGTTTCCTCAATTTATTACTAACATTTGAGGCTTTAAGCTGTGTTACCTTATTTATAGTATTTTGCATGATTTTAATAAAGTTATTTGATGCTGTATTTACACATTGACATACGTATAACATCATTCCAGTTATTTGCTCTAATTCTTTTCTTAACATGACGTAATTCACAAAAGTTTTGCAATTTTGCTTAAAAGCTTGTTTTTCTACTACCATGGGAAAATTTAAAATAGTTAAATAGTGGTCAGTGATACTTGTTCGCATTATAGCTGAAGGAATGTTTTGTAATCGGTTGAGTGTTATAAACATAGCTCACAATGTTGACTTTACACCCCTAAACTGAATATCCTGTCAGAATCTCTGGATGCGATCTTAAAGAGCTTCGCTCGCTTAGCTAAAATATATATCCTTTTTTTTTTCTTTTTTTTGCTGAATTTCCATTTTTTTTCTTACATTAATTAATTATTTTAACATGTATTAACAATTTCCTTGTCTTCTTGAAACGAAAAGTTTAGAAACCTCAACAACTGCAAATGTACTTTGAAAATCTTTTAAAAATCTCATTCTGACTCTCTGAGTGTTTTATTATTATTATTAAATTCACAGACGCCAGTGAATGTCCATGTTTTCGATCGACATAATCATTGCTAATTTATTTCTAAACCAAGCAAACAAAGGTATTCGAAGCTTGACTTGAAAATGGCTATGGTTCGAGAAAATCTGACATGTATCCAGAAGTTTGTTTTCGGAGGAGTCCATGAGCTTGTGAGGAGAGGGGGCATGAAGTGTATATTAAATACAGATAATTATCCCTAAAATTATACTAATTATGCCTAAAACACTGTATTTGGGAGAGGGTGCGGACATCTTCCGTAAATACGTACCTGGTGACAATACACTTTTCCGCTCGGGAACAGAGAAAATCTGTCACCTATAAACTTCGTCTATGTTATATTCGTTAGATGGAATTTGCGAAACATGTTACAGTCTTGTTTTTATTTCCACATTTTATCGAAATGTGTTGGACAATAAATCTACTCGCTAAGTAGCTTTCCAACACTGTAAAAATAAGAGACACAACGTTCATCCAAAAAATGGAGGCAGCTGAGCTGCCTCCACTTTTTGGATCAACCTACATTCAACCAGTTCTCCGTTGAACGTTTTACTTTCTGTAAAATTTCAAAACGCATGTATATATAGTCTATGTATACATATATATGACTGTTCCAACGTATTTCATTCAAGCAGAGCATTTTTTAAAGCAGAAAAGAATAAAAAAGGTACTTAATATTCCTTTAACATTAAAAATGAAAAAAAAAAAAATAAGTTGAAGTGGTTTCGTTTCGATCCAGGGTCCACAAGCACTCTTGCCACTTAGCTACGAAGACAGTTAGTGTTTCTGCATTTCCGAGTGATATCTATAGCTAGGGTTTTACTGCGAAGGAGGTTAATCATTAACACGTTTTTGATTTTACTACGAGGAATGTCTCGTGAAAAAAGGACTACTGACGTTTGCTACAGTGTAAAGTTTTATAACTAACTTAATATCTCTTTCCGCCAATACAATCCTTGCCGTTCTCGGTCCACCAGTGAACTGTTTACTGTTCACAGTGTAAAGGCAATACAAACACTCAAAATGACGGGGCGTTCAGTGACAAGCAAGTAACGTTACTCCTGTTACTGGATTATAGAATATCCAACTAAGGTTTAAACTTCATCCACAAAAGTACGTAACCTCAAAATTGCCTGTTTAGCTTACACTTCGATTAGAAAATGACCGAGTTTTAAGCGTGAAATAAGTTGAACGTTCACGGACAAATCACTTTGGCCAGTTTCAACAAATTTTCAGTTAACGTTAAGTTATTACAAAGAAAATGTTTAACCTTAAAATGGAGTTAATTTTACCAATCTTTTCACTAAAAGGCTTACACTATATCCACATTTAAGAGTAAATACAACAAAACGCTAATTTTCGACTTTTATTTCTCCATAAAGCGGAGTAACTTTCATCTATTTCGTGTTTCCACTTTTTACAATGAAAGTCCATCCGGTGTAATTTCTACTCGCCAAGTAGCTTTCCAAAGTTCATCCGGTGTAAATCTCTACTTGCTAATTAGATTTATTCCATCACCCTTAAACGTTCTTTGAAGCAGTATGCTATTAATTTTTAAAAATATATTTCTGTCGATCGACATTTTTGGAATATCAAGAAAAATTGTTAAATCAGTAAAGTAAATATGGATAATTTCGTTATATATTTGATTTTGCAATGACACCCCATTGCAAAGACTTATTAGATTAAAATTTTCACCGCCAGGTGTCTCCAAATAACTCGACAACTCTTGGTAATTCTGTGGCTGTTCAAATTAAATTGCCTTATTGTATCAAGATTTAGGAAGGAGTAGAAATAGGAAAAAACACGGAAAATATGTAGAAGAGAGAGACAACATGTGGAAAAAAAGCTGTTTTTTCTTTCTTCGGATCAAATCAGGATACTTTTATTGTTTCAAGAAACAGCAATTCTAATTTTTTTGTAAATCAGAGAGCAGTTCTTTCACACTTCGTGTCGACTTCGAAAAAAGACAAAATACAACATCTTTGGGTAAAGTAGCATTTAGTAGTGAACCAATTTATTTAAATTTTGTATTAATTGAATTTGATTTTCTTCTGATTGCAAGTGTACTTACGTCAGAGTGTTTTAAGAAATTATAGTTATAAAATTCAAGGATTCATTCTTCACACACACACACACACACACAAACATTCTTTCGAAATATGCGTAGCTTCAAACATTCAAATGTGGAGCGACGGGGTTTATAAATGACGTCAAATTTGAATGTATGGCTTTTAGGCATCTATGGATCAGCCCGGATAAAGAAAAAGGATGTGAGAAGAAGTCGAGGTCAAGGCTTAAAAGGTATCATTCCAGACTGAGAAATGATACCTTAAGGACTGAGGGAAAACTCCAGTCAGGATGGCCGACCCCTGGTATCGAACCCAGGGCCGAAAGCGAAGGCAACGCTTTACTAACTGAGAGTCGGTAAATGACGACTTATCTGGACAAATAATGACTTAGCACGTGTTGGTTTGGCTGATTACAATCCAAGTTGTACCAAATACAAGAAAAGTTTGACTAGTTTCCCAGTATAAGAATTTTATTGTCAAGAAATTAATAGTACACAATAGACAAGCTTGCCTCCCCCCCTCCTCCAAGCTGCATTCTTCAATGATGAACTTTGCTCAAGTATATGTACTTTATACAACTTATTTAATGAGCCGACACGTCTTAACGTAATTATTTGTCGATTTCTGACTTCATTTGTGACAATGGAGTATTTGGAGACCTGTATCTCCGAAACTATATTTGTTCCCTTTTCTTTTAAGAAACTTTTTGTTTTGGTGAAAGAAATGAAACTTTCAAATTTATGACCAACGTTTTTACAACACCCTGTATAATTAAATGCGAGAAATGCACAGAAACCTTTCCATTTACGAAAATCCAGAAAGATCCTTTTTGTATCTTTCAACATAAGAATTCATTGGACTTGGTGCTGTACCCCTCCTTTGGTAGAGCAGCGTACAAGCTTTCAAATAACAGTACTTTAATTTTCTCATTCTCAACTGTCTTGAAGTCTTTTCTGATTTTACTCAGCCGTACCCCACCTGAATACCGGGATGATACTCGAAAACTCAATAGCAACATTCCCCATTTCTTGTCCAATAGATAAAATAACTTGTAGCTTTGAGATTTTGGTCAAAAGCACCATTAGAAATCAAGTTCTAAGATAACATGGCCCAATGTCTTTCCGCGTATGGTAGGTATCATTACTTACCAAAAGATGGTAGGTATTCCATTCACTACAAAAATTGCTGTTACTTTACTGTTATTACTTCTCTAGTAACATCTAACATCTTTGTTCTTTTATTTAAAGAAATATCTCAGTAAGCGCTATGGAGAATGTATTACACTGGCACAATTGAAACATTTACAGTAGTAGCCACGTAGTTTTTCGGAAAAGAATCATTGTTGTAATAGATATTTCATTCGTGGACTCCTTGTTTAAGTACTTTTTTTTTTTTCCCACTACTACAACATTCGTCTGGTAAATTGTGGTAAACTACCAATCTCCATTAACTTGAATTTTAAGAACGATACCTTAATTACAAATATAATTTCTCTTGTGGGCGTTAAAGCACCTTGAAGCTTTTTTTCTGTGCCAATCAGCTTGGAGTTAAGTAGGTTTTCGCAATCCTTTCAGAACAACGATGAATCCAGGGGGTGGCCCGGGGGCATATTCCCACCCTCAATTACCTTTTTTTTATAATTGTGATCTGGAATTCGTGAATGGTCCTTCCTTTTTGACGTAATTAGAAAATATAACCAATCAGAAGAAGACATTGGGTAACGTCACAGAAAACAATCTCAGTGGAAATGGCGTAACTTCGTGTTAAAAAAAAAAAAGGAATTTTGTTGCGAAACTCACTGGCACAAATGTCGAGACAAGTCCCGCTGCCATACATCTTTACTGACGTCTTCTTCAGTTTTTATCTACTCAAATAAGGTCTTGGACGCTACCATCCCTATCCTTGCTATCGGAAGAGTGATCACTGAAGGATGTAATCCCTCAGGCTTAAACCAAAGTTGTCTGTTCAAGCCATAAATGAGAGTTTAAGAATAATGTCCGTGCTTTGAGATTAGAACCCCCAACTTAGCGATTTTGTAGACAAATCTATTGACTACTTAAAAAATTGGTTACTAATCATTTAGCTTACTAAAATTATAACACTCCCAACAGCTTGTGTTGCAAAAGAATTAGCTACAAATAAAACAGATAGAGCCTCCTACGTGCTAACTACTCGAATTTAACCATTGCATTAATCATAATTTAATAGTAATTCAAAGTTTCTGAATCGAAAAATGATCCTTCAAAATTTATATTCGTTATGGTTCGTTTGTTGCATCATCTAAGGTTACCCTCAACATTTAGGCTATATTTTAAAACACTTGGCAACACTGTAGAGGAATTGCACAAAGAAATGCTGTTCATTGGGCCTTGAATAATGGTCTTTATCAACGCCCATATCTAGGAACTTAATAAAATTTTCTAATTCTCAAGTGAAATTTCAGCATGGAAAGAGGTAGGCCTATATGGCAAGTTTAAAATGTAAAGTACATTTAAGAAATGTTATACAGCACCATGCGGTAGCGTGTCGAACTACGATTCATGCTGCCCGGGTTCAAATATCGACCAGGACACGACAATTTTCTCACAGTGCTCCCATGCCTTGCACACTGAGGTGCACTCAGCCTCCTATCAAATTGAATACCAGAGTGTGCTTCGTATTACTGGGCATTTTGCGAAGGTAAAGGTGGCCGAGCGTGGGACTGAACACCCCCATCTCAGTTCATGCCGTAGATCGAGAATATGTGGAACATTATCTCCACATTCCCTATGCACTGTTCACGGCGCGTGCACATTCCTACACTACCAGACTCACAGAAACTTTCTAAGCAAAGAATTACATTATTCAATCAGGATCCTTGTTATTTCAGATTTAACGGCGCCTGCGCAAGTATGTTGCAAAATAATTTTGAGTTATAAAGGTAAATCTGGACTTCTTTAAAGGAATTACCAGTACAAATGTAAGAGATGGCAACACTACGTACATACTACGTGCGAAAATTTGCACCTTTAACTTGGCTAGTGTTACGAGCAACAAGCTGGTTGTAAATTTAAAAACGCGGCACATCATTTTGTTTAAAAGCTGCACTTTCAGCTTTCAATACTGTCTATGAGCTAAGAATACATATTTCGCAATTTTTACGGACCAGAACCATGTAGGTCCAATTTTGACCAAAATGTGATTAATGCAGTTT
The DNA here is from genome assembly GCA_022664845.1 of Lepisma saccharinum. Classification (NCBI taxonomy): domain Eukaryota; kingdom Metazoa; phylum Arthropoda; class Insecta; order Zygentoma; family Lepismatidae; genus Lepisma; species Lepisma saccharinum. Next base: position 18,089 of record JAGDQP010010184.1, read on the forward strand.
CGAAAATGTTCGGAAGACCTCACATAATGGTTGCATGATTCTTGTTGAAAACATGTAAAAAATCAAGTAAGTCAATTTAGCTTGTTTGTCCATTTAATTAGTAAGTCAATTTAGCTTGTTTGTCGATTTAATTTCTATGTGAAAGGAAGTATTGTGACTTACCTGGTTCTAGCTCTCACGTACAGAATTGAGACCGCTGAACCCCAAATCTGAAATTAGTATCTGTCTACCTGTTTTAGTGCAGGCGTTAACCTGCTTTGAAGACGGATGCACACACAGTCTAAGTGAAATTAAAGAGGATTGTTTCTTTTATTTTGGGAGGGGTGAGGGGGGGTTAAAAGATCACAATCATTTTGCTAGTATGTTGTACATTTTGTCATTACATGCAGACAGAGTTTTTACCCCAATAGGTGTCACCCCCCGAAAACAATATTCTCGAGCACACACTATAAACTCCAAACCTTTTACGCTTAAGGAACGATAGAAACCCTGTAAAACTATACTTATACCCTCTAATTTTGTCTTTACACCCCTTCCCTCACCAGACTGAAAATCCTGGCCTGTACACTGTTGAAGATTTTTAGGCAGTTGCCTGGAAAAAGCTGCTGGAACTTTCCAAAAACTTGACTAAAAAATGTAAGCACTTTGCAGTGTTCAGGAAAAGAAAAAAAATAGAAACTTCAGGCAAGATTTGACCATGTTCAGTTAGAAGCCCAGCGTCTTACTGACTGGACTAAACTACCAGTGATAAGAAAGCACTACATGAAAGCCGTCTAGAGACAGAAATTTGTTTGCCGAACCCCAAAATCATATAAACAAAGTTACTCCCATAACTTACGAAATGTTTTGTTCACTTTTTTCTATTTGTCAATTAGAGAGATCGCAATCCCCGTTCATTGAGAATATTTCCCATTTTTCTGGTAAAGAGCGGGATCAAAATGGCGGCAGGAAACACTTGATCAGAATGATATGTTTGATTACGGTAAGAAACTGTTTTCGCTTTCTGCGCATGTGAGAACATCACAATGGAACTGGAAAGCTAGAAGTTCCAAATAGTATCGTGCTTATTCACTTGTGTATCAAACTTCTTTAATATACGGTGAGTAATATGTGACGGTTCTCCTCGCTAGATCAATTAAACGGTCCGAGTTTTATCCTTGCTCACAACAAACTACTTTTTTCCTAAACTACGAGAACTAAATGTTGTTAGTAGCAACAACTAGAAAAAAATATGTGCGGCTGGCAACACTTTGTACCATCGTACATTGCAACAAAACCATAAAATGGCGACTGAGCAAGGGAGTCCAATGTGCTTCTTCTAGTTGTGAGAAGAAATGTCTCTCTCCTGTAGAAGTTCAACGTCGTTACAGAGACGAATTCAAGAATCCATCTACTGAACAATCACTTAGAGCGATCGTTAAATCAATTTCAAGAAACTGGTAGCGAGTTACACCAAAATGCAACAATAGGTGTAACAGGTTTTTACAACAGTGGAAAGGATTCAAGTCGTTTTATGAAGTCTCTTAGTTTCAATTTAAATTTGAATTTTATTTATTTATGCAGCTAAGTCTCAGGCCGGGATAGGAGAGGAGAAAGGATACGGGACAGTGTCGGGCAGGGTCTATGTTGAAGGTGCCATCCCGGCATTTGCCTAGCGTGACTGCGGAAAAACTCTGAAAAACCTCAGTCAGGATGGTCGCCCGCTGGGATCGAACCCACGACCTCCCGAATTCTACACCAACGTTCTAGCAATGAGCTACGGAGGGTCGGTATGAAGTTTTTTAAAATCACGGTAATCCTTGATTTGTTTGACGAGTGTATCCCTCAATTAAAACTATTAAAGCCATATGTGATGTAGTCATCATCGCTCTGGAGGACTACTGTGAGGTGGTAAGTACATTGCCCGTAACAGTTCCGTTATCATGGCCACCCCGTTCTCCATATTTAAATACCTCTCGACTTCTTCATGTGCCATTACATCACAGACACTTTAAATACAGAATCGAGGACACTGTGACATCATGACTTCCAAAATGTGGAGTAAATTCATTAATAGGGCTCTAATTGAGGGGTGTCCATGAAGAGTATTATTGATACGGAGCAGAATGTGTATTAAAAATTGTTTGAGTCAATGTATATAATAATGGCACCACTTTTCTTTCTGAAACCGTTTTTTTTTTAGTAAAGATATCTTGGTTTATAAAGTAATGTGTTCATATGTAGGGCAAGGGAGGGTAAGATGGAGTACTTAAGGAAATGTCATTGGTAAAATGTAATAGATAAACCATAAGAAATCACAAAACAGAAAATAAATACTTGAGAATGTTAACTTTCATCGTAAGTAAACAAAAAATACAAATTATTTTTCCATTGAAAAAAAAATATATTGTCAATGAAAACAGAAATTTTCCATCTTGCCCCACAGGTGGGGTAAGATGAGGTAATGTAAATAACATATTATGATGTTCAAAACTAAAATTTACCCACAAATTAAAGTAACAATCTATAGAGAAAAAAAACAGTAAGTTTTGTTACAATCTGCAAATACGAAAGATTACATATAGTCTTAAGAGTTTGGTATTTTAGTTTAATCTTTCGTTTTCTGTTCCTGTTTTTGGTCTTATAAAATTTTCTGTCCGCCCCCCCCCCCCTCCAACACACATTCAGAAGCAAGTAAACAAATAAAAATATAAAATCATTGAACGGACATACACATAACCTATATCTTTTACGCATATAAAAGAACACCTCAAAGTACCCCATCTTGGATTTCGCTCAATAGTCTTTGATTATAAAGCTTTTTTATGACAGGACTTAAAGTTTATTTATTAATATTTAAACCGACTATTCACTTAACAGTAACACTTCTTATCTGAAAAACTACAAAGACTTGCTCAAATATATTCTTGTTTCTAACACATTCAGTAACTACTCAGTCATCTTCCCACTGTTGTTACTCTCGTCTTTTTGGTAGACGAATTCACATTCACTGTTGCTCTGCACTCTCTCCCCATTTACTCCGTAGTTCGTATCATACCTTACCTCACCATCACAATTGACCCCTCCTTCCCCTTTCTTCTGGTCTTAAGCACATACTACTTCTTGTGTAAAAAACAATTAAGAATTTCTCTAAAATGATTGAAAAGGTGTAATAATATTTCTTTAAATAATACTAAAAAATTCATTAATTGACCAAGTTGAAAATTTTCCTTTTTTTTTTTTTTTAGAAAATATAAAAGTTTTTAAAAAATAAAAATATGCGTTCACAAATTAAATATGGAATAATGCAACTAGAAAAAATTAATGTTCCACCAGTATAATTATTTATTAATTGTCAGACGTAAATTTTCTTCTATTACTGCAATTTGTTTCTTCAACAAACTAAAAGTTCTTATATTTTAATTTATATATATATTTTCAACAAAGGAATTCTCAAAAGATTTATTAAAGCTATGATATCTTTTTGGATTTATCTTGATGTAAAATCACTTGTTAGCACTAAACAAGAAAAAAAAGGAAAGAATTTTGACATTTTTTTTATCATTCCGATTTTTTTCCTTTAAAATTCTTAATTAGAGGTCTGTTTGTGAGAACATTCTTACTGTTCTTTAATAAGGTTTGTTATAATTTTATTTCATTCTCATTATTTTCTTAATATATATATTAACATATGTAGAAGTTCCTGAGTGCATTATCTTTTTCTGAAACGTAGAAGTAAAATTAATAATCTTCTTCGAGTACAATTCATTTTCCTTGCACATGGAAAGACATATTTCTCTGAAGATGTGTTACTTATCATAATTTGCTATGCAATATACTTATTTCCCTAGCTATTTATCTTAGTCTGTTCTTATAATAGAAATTAATTTGTCAATGAGAGCAATGTACACACGCGAGATATGCAGTGTTGCCAACCTTATATTACACTACATACCTCAACACCTAAAATATAACCGAGCCACCGTAGCTCAGTGATAGAACGTTGGCGTAGCACTAGAGAGGTCATGAGTTCGATCCCAGCGATCGACCATTCTAACTGAGGTTTATCCAGGGGTTTTCCTTACTAACACCACGCAAATACCGGGATAGCACCTTCAACATACGCCCTGGCCGACATGTTCCCTAATCCTTTCTCCTCCCCTATTCCGACCTGAGCCTTAGATGCCTAAAGGCCATAAATAAAAATTCAAACCTAATATATAAGCACTATTCTGTAGTAACAACAGTAGAAACTTTGGAAGAACCCCTCCTCTAAGCTGGACAAGAGCGCACTTGATTTCTGTGTGCTTGGTCGTGGGTTCAAGTCCTGTTGGAATAACAGTTCAGCCAACCAAAACTTGGAAAGCTTTCTACTTCATATATTTGTAATTGAGAGCCAGAACTGCGTAAGTTACAAATCTTTCTTTATGACAAAAGAAGAAAAAAACTACTTCCTTTCACATAGAAAATAAATGAACTAACTACACTGTCTTTTTTTACATTATTTAACATGTCTACAACAAGAATCATGCATCCATTATACGAGGCCTTCCGAATACTGTACTTAACTGTATTAATCACGTTTTGCCCAAAATTGGACTTACGTAGTTCTGACTCTCAGATACATGTAGAAAATGTATCATCCATAGGTTGCATTTTTTTCTCTCTGGATTTCGGCTTTACAGTAACTATTCTTTGTTTGCTTTTGTTTGTTTCATTCTTTGGAATGAGTTAAGGTAATAAAATTATAGAATAAGAAAGAGGAAATTTCAATTCGAATGGCGAAGACTCAACCCATTCTGAAGAATATTCCATAGTGAAGTGACACTAATAATGACGTAACTGATTTGTAGAATATGCAAAAATTAAGTAAAAAACGAATTTAGTTAAGACCTAGATCAACGATAACACTTGAGTGTTTGCGACAGTTCCTAGAGCTTCATTTGCGGCAGTTCCTGGAGCTTTATTTGCGACAGCCCCTAGAGCTCCATTTGCGACAACTCCTGGAGCTTCATTTGCGATAACTCCTGGAGCGTCATTTGCGACAATTTCTGGAGTTTAATTTGCGACTGTCCCTTGAGTTTCATTTGCGACAGCTCCTGGAATTTCATTTGCGACAGCTCCTAGAGCTTCATTTGCGACAACTCCTGGAGTTTCTTTTGCGACAACTCCTGGAGCTTCATTTACGACAGCTCTTGGAGCTTGATATGCGAGTTACTGGAGCTTCATTTGCGACGGATTCTGAAAATTCATTTACGACAGCTCTTGGAGCTTCATCTGCGACAAAATGACCTTGAACAAGGCGATCAAGGTCATTGCGTCGCAAATAAAGCTCCAGGAGGCACCAATTTTTGTCTTTTTAAAAACAAATCTTATACTTCATTGTGCTTCAGTACGGTAGCGCATCATTAACAGAATGTTTTGCTAAAGCTATATGTGTGGGTGTGGGTGTTCATGTGATTAGGTATCAGTGAAAAGAACTTAAAAAACATTGATAAAAAGAAGAACTCCATGTTTCCAAATAATATGACGTTACGAAACTAATTGTGCGTGTAAGGTTTAATAATCTCTTAGAGTAGATATTATTTTTCTGTTCAATTATATGACGGGCTGCACACGAAAAGGAAGTACCATAAAATGATTATTTTTTTTTCTCTTTATTTCTGTTCACACTCAGTGGTGTATGAACTCATGAAATTCACTGTTAAAATTGTTACATAATTCACGTAACGGAGATAGATTCCTGGAAATTTTCCACCTCGACACTAACAAAACAAAACAGCTGAATGTGTTATCAACTTTTCGTTACCACGTAACTACCTACGTATGTGTATATGTGTAAGGAATGTCTGACATAGCAAAGTGTACATTAACCTGTACTGAATATGAGCGTTGTGTTGATACAAGCTTTTTTTTTACATTGTTGCAATACTGTTGCACAATATATGTTCTTTTATAACAAAAAATCTCTGTGTGTGTTCACATGTGTAATGTACAAGCACACACGTGCCATCTTTGTTATATTTTTACGTAATATGTTTTCTAAAAGATTCTAGGAACTTTCATAACTTTCATACTACTATTATTAGGCTATCACTGTATAGGTAAAATGAATCGTCGTAGAAACAAACAGTTTGTATTTGAATCTATTAAAGAGGAACCATCTTCTAAAACCATTTTCAATGCCCTCCCGCGTCCAAAAAAAAAAAAAATGTAGTATTTTATTCTCGTTATGATTACCTATCCGCCTGTCTGTTAAGGAAGGTTACCGTCTAAAACCAAAAGCAGATAAAGAGAAACTGATTCGCACACACTAAATTCAAAGAGCGGGGATTCCGCTCGATTTGAGTGGAATTTTTCATCTCTTGAGAGCGGAAAGAGTTACCACTCTTTTAGAGTGGATTTTCATTGGGGGAAACTATGAGAAATTTCCGCTAGGAAAAAGATGGGATCTATGGTAATTCATTTCGATGGGTACGTGATATTTTTTAAGGTAAATTTCCATCCATTCAAATAGTTTTCATCTTTTTTAACACGAAAACGGCGCCATAAAATGCTGAAAATGTAAAAAGGCAGCCAGCACTTATTCGTAAGTAATAAGAAAGAGAAGTACTTATGAATAATAAAAAAGAGTAAACAAATTTCATATCGGGAAGATTTGAAAGCGGTACCTTCAGCTATCCAAGGCTTTATCCCCTCAGCCAGCCGTCCAACTGCGAGAATAGGTCTTCGAAATGGTTTCTTTCGTCTCGTCAGGTACTTGCGAACAACGTTCAAAGATTTAACTTGCTTTCTTGTCTGTCTGTTCGGTACAAATTTTGCAATCGATTTTAAACTCACTTCCCATCATTCGATTTCTTTGAAATTTTGTAAACTTGCTTGCTTCCGATGACAATATAATATTCAATCATTAGATATACCACAAAATAATCCGCAGTTAACTGTAATTAATTAATTAAAATTATCCTTAAGTGCACGCAACGCCGCAACTATTTTGTGAAATTTGGGTTGCCTATCTCGCAGGGAGTGTAATATTCATCTATTATATATAAAAAAATAATTAAAAGGATTAAAAAAACACGCTTTTTAATTATTTTATTCCGCTCTAAGAAGAGTGAACATTCCGTTCTTTTGATTTAGTGTGAATATTTGTTTTAAGCGACCTAGCTTTAAGATAGCATGCAAAGTTTCAACAAGTTCTACTTTCACTTGATTTTCGTTTGTGTTGATGCTACAAAAACTTGATTCAATTTTGAAATTGACTGTGCTATGTTGAGGATATTACAAGTTTAATTAAAGTTCAACGTAGACCGCTGTGTTGACATATTTGGTCGCTAGTGTCGCCACTGTAGAGATAACACTGCAAATCCTGGCGTTTTGTCCTGGTTTGAATTTTCGTTTTGTTTTGTTTTGTATTTTTACAATATAATGGATTACGCTACACTTGTTTTTTTCTTTACTGGAATTACCGATTCTTGATGGCAGCGTTGCGCAAACTATTTTCAAGTGTGGACCAGTTCTATCAGTCAGGAGGTTCCATAGACCACCCTACTCTTGCCTTCTTTGAGTGCAATTTCTTCGGTATACTAATATCTTCACACAGTATTAATTAATATTCCCTAACTTTTACATCAGGATTAAAACATATTAGGTTTTTTTATGATTCAAGTTTATCAATAATATTTTATAGCCGTAGCTCAGTGGTAGAGTGTTGGCGTAGCATTCGGGAGGTCGTAGGTTCGATCCAAACGGCCGATCAGAGTCACTGAGGTTTTTCTAGGGTTTTACATTAATCGCATCAGGCAAATGCCGGGATGGCATCTTCAACATAGGCCCTGGCCGACACCTTTCCTAATCCTTTTTCCTCCCCTGTCCCGGCCTTAACCTTGGATGTCTAAAGGCCATAAATATTTTTTAAAAAAATAATCCACTTCGAAATTTGTTCCAGTGCCAGTAAAATTGTTCAGAGGCATGACCCAACCCACAAGCGACATCGGGCTGGCCGAGATGTTAGCGCGCTCGCTTTCTGTGTGTGTGGTCACGGGTTCAATTCTCACAGGGATCCATTGAACTCAGAGGTTCAAAGCCCACTTTACCCCCAAAAAAACTGTAAATTCTGCCTTAGAAGCTCACCCACTCATTTCTGACTTTAATAATAATTCAATTCAATCAACGCAATCCACCAGACTCAGAATGAGCAAGTGGGTTGTAGGCTACGTTTTCATAACTAAGCCATTTCTGTTATGAACAACTCAAGTAGAATATATAACTTATTTAAACATTATTTTTTTTCTTAAAAATCTTCATTCTACATTTCTGTGACGCAAACTTATCAATTGTCTTACTAAAATCTATTACCCAAGCTCTTTTATTCATTATAATTAGGGACCATACATCAGTATTTATGCGGCTGATATTGAAAATAGCTGTCCATCATTCATTTAATTCATTTATCGGAATCTTCTAATTTGTCCGCATTTTTCGTAACCAAGCACAATGACGTTCTGACGGATTAAAAAGAAAAGCAAACAATGGATACTGATACATCGACAGAACAAAGTCGTACGTTTTTCCTTACATATAGGTCTAATGCAAACGCAATCCGGATTAATACAAACACGTAAATTGGCATGGCATTCATCATCTTTCCTGTGGCCACCGACTCGTTATCAGAACAGCTATGACGCGCTTCTGCTAAGCTGTTTGTAATCGACAGTATCTTCCGCATTAGGCATTGTTAAAAGAAATCAGGTCTATTGAGAAATATGCAGGAGCTGCAAAGTGACACAGTTGGTTCTTTAATGCGTTGATAAGGGGAATGGTGTGAGCATTTTTAGGTTTTAGAGTTGATTGTTTATGGCCTTTAGGCATCTAAGGCTCAGGCCGGGATAAGGGAGGGAAAAGGGTTCGGGAAGATATCGGCCAGGGCCTATATTAAAGGTACCATCCCGGCATTTGCCTGGTATGGCTGAGGAAAACCTCTGGAAACCCCTCAGTCAGAATGATGTCACTGGTTTAGGTTTCAGAATATGGTAACCCTAATATAATAGTGTCAAAACATTCATTTGTGGCTAATCGATCAACGAACATGGATTTTTTTAATATCATTTTCAGACTTGAAAAGAATCTCTCTCTCTCTTGACTATAGTCGTTGGAACCGTTAGGTATACGAAATATGCTGAACACCAGGACCTGCTATGCGGACAAGTTTCTTATGCGTTGGAAATTATATCTGGACTTAATGTTTCATTCCGCGTTGACACTGAGTGTCAGATAAACCAGATAAGTTCTTGCGAAAATAAGTATTTACGATACACATATTTCCAAAAGCAATTGGCAATAATATTAAATTGTTTCGAATTCAAAAAATCTAGGACGACCCGGGCCTGACGACAAACCGGCTCTAGTATTATCAAAGAGAACCATACATCTTTAAAAGATATAAGATTAGAAGACATGATCGCTTCGTTTCGTCACTCTGTCCTATAATCTTTGCAACCGATTTAGAAACAGTATTCAACTTCTATAGAATTATATTCAATGTACGGATTATTATATAGTTTTTTGTGCGGTTCGTGTGGGCGTGGGCCCCGGTGCACTGCATCAGCCTTGATACGGCCCTATTCCTCCTCTACAAGCGTAAACGCCTCAATTCTAAATTATCTGCTTATACCAGCCTCTTTCTCCTTCTACGACCCGCATAACAGTTATGTTGTTTTGGCTGCATACAAGCAAGGATAAGTGTATTTCATTTGCCTACTTGTCCATAGTTGTTAAAATTTGCTACCACGATGCAAGAAGATAAAAAAAAAAATCAGCTGGGATTTGTACCGAAACCAGTTACCGTTAAAACAAATAGTGTAAGCAACAGGGACCTGGAAAAAAAATTCAGGAGTTTTGAAAATTGGTAGTTTGACATAGTTTCATATCCTGAGTAATATATACCGAATTTGCGATCTTGGTGCGCTGCTCCTGACAACGCCATATTGAAAAAAATATCTCCCGAAATACGATTTTTGACTATATATATATTAGTATCTTAGAGGGAATATAATCCCTAATCAACTGAAGCAGTTAGAGCGCATATTTTGTTTAACCTTGCTTTGGCAGGGTGTCTCGAAAAGACGGATTTTTTTTTAAATGGAGATTTAGAGAAGGTAAAAAATAGCTGAAAGAGATTTAATCAAGGCAAGGAATGGTACATTGCATTGTAAAATATAGGTAAGCAGACTCAACGTAACAATCCAAATTACCCTTAGCTAGCTAGTTTACTCCATGTAAAATAATCCAATATTTATTCACAGATTATGTGCAACGAACATGAGAATTACTTCGTTGATCTCGATGTTTATTTCTTCCAGATGATGTCAGACTGCGATAATATTAGTTGAGATGCCCAGCTTGTAGGTACCTCGGCTTCAACGTGCCTAGAAAGGCCTTCAAGGAACCTTGCCTCGGCTTACGTATGCGAGGTGGGGCTACACTCAGCATAAAAAAGGTCTGACCTAGGATAGAGAGTATACTCTAGCAGATCAGCTGAAGAGCCTATTAAAAGAAAACATGGTAAATAAAAGTAACTTGAGGACGTTTTATTTGCAACTTTAAACCCCATGACATAACCAACTACTTGAGGTAACCACATTTGACGTTTTACATACATCTTGTAAAATACATAACGTAGTCGTACTATTTTTATAATATAAACATTGACTGAAAAATATCAATATTGGCACAAAAGAGCAAACTGCATAAGTCAATTATTATCAAATTTCGTTTGGCAATAATTTCCATTCATAAATATATATTTTCTCATTTACTTATAATTACAAAAATGTAAAGCAGTTTTGACTGCCATCTACTCAGAAAGGTTTACAATTTAAACATCGCCAGCTGTTTAACAAAACACAATCAGCACGTCGAAAACACGACGATACATTACCAAAAAAAATTGTGCACACCAGCCTACAATATTGTACTTCCAAATGATAGGTAACTATACTTCACAACAACCATATTTAAGCAGATATATAGTACATATAAACTCAATTTAGAAATACATCAATCCCGTATGTAAAATATCACGTAGTGCCATTTATTCCAGTTTGAACACAATAGTATACAATAGTCTATAACATTTTGTAGCAGTGTAGAAAGTTCCAATATACTGCCAATAGTTTAATAACTGTTAAGTTATCTAAATAAGCATAATCTAATTAATATAACGTATAAAAACAACAAACTTTGATTTAGGCTGCCTTTTAGATACAACCCCGGAAAGCCTAACCTTATATAATGTAACATACGAAACCAATTTTTGATTTAAGGTTACTTTTTAGATAACACCTCGGAACTAAGCTCGTATAAAGACAACCTTGGATAGGGTTACATTTTAGATAAGACCCCGGAACTAACCTACTTCCGAGCTTGAAGTTTGCTGTATCAACATACATACACACTGCTCTAGAGATAGGTAGGTGCTTGTCTCAAAGAGGACGTCCAGAAGATGACCACCATTTTTCGCAAATATTCCTGCAATCGTCGAGAGACATTCTGCATAATTCGACGTAACATCTCCACAGGAATCAGGGGACTTTCTTTTAAGTTCTTTGGTTGTAACTTGTCAACATTGGATCGCCTTTTAATACGACACCACAAGAAAGAAAAACAAAATCATAGATCAGGTCAGAGGATATTGGGGACACGGCATATCACCGTATCGAGAAATTACTCGATGGCCAAACAATTTTCGTAAAGCTGCCATTGAGTTGCATGCAACATAGGACTTGGCCCCGTTTTGTTGAAACCTAGGCATTGTCACGGATGTGTTGAAAGCGCTTCCGTTTCTGCGCATCCTGTATAGTACCATAGCGATCAGACCCTACGGTTACCGCGAGCCTATGACCATCTAAAAGTAAGGGCCCATGACGTCACACGATGATAGCACACCACACGGTTACTTTGTTGCTGTGTAAAGGAACCTCTTATAATTGACGCTGGCTCTATGTCCCAGGAACGAAAATTGTGCTTATTTACGAGGCGGAAGTGGGCTTCATCCGACATCCGCAGTTTGTTCATGAAATAGTCATCCTCGTTCACCTTGGCCATCGGTCGCTTACAAAATCATCTACGTTGTAGGCGATCATTGGGTTTCAGGTGTTAGTCTATGTGCAACTTGTAGGGATGGAACTTTATATCTTGCATAAATATTCGGTGCACATCTGCCGTTGAAAAGCTGAGTGGAACGCTGTGGATTTCTTGCAACACTATCTCGAACAGCCTTGATATTATCTTGTGTAAGGGCACTGTGCGGTCATTCTAGTGATGCTTTTTTAAGAGTTGAACAAAGTTCCTCAAAATTACGTACCCAGATCGGGCGGTATACTGCAATTGTTATTATAATATGCATTTTATTGCAAACGCGCAATGCCCAACACTCCGCTGCTTCACGATAACTAAATTGCAAGACGTCTCTCTCACGGTTTTGCATGTTGCTCAGCGCCACTATGCCGGAGCCAGTGGATGCGCACCATGGTCGCAAATTCAGTATGTCACACAGGATGTGAAACCAGGGTTTCCGCCAGGATTATCAGTTTGGGGGGTGGGGTGTAAAGTCAATATTGGGAGGGTGTAAGTGAAGTTTTGTACTTTTTCTATTGATTTTTCATAGCCAAAATTTTAAAGTTGGTGGTTGTCGAGACTTTGGGTGGTAAACACCCCTCAAAGGGGTCTGGTATACTGCGTGAAACTATATCAAATAGGCAATTTGCGAAACTGAAAACTAAATATTGTCAAAAAACATGTTTCGGGCGCCATTTGTAAAATATGGTGGAGCGAGTGGCAGCGTACCAAGGTCATAAATTTAGTAGATTACTCTGTACATGAAACTGTGCCATACTGTCAATTTTCAAAACTCCTGTATTTTTTTCAGGTAAAAGTGCATTTTACTTGGGCTAAATAGGGAACAGTTTCTTTACGTGCAAATGACATATCATACATGTTTACTACATCTACACTCTGTCGTAGATTCAAAGTCGAGCACATTTTTGTATACTATGATAAAGATAGATCCCATCCTTACAATCTAACATGCTTAAATACGACACAAAATTACAGCTCAGTAACTTAGTCCTAAATCAATCAATCATGACTCAACATTGCCTTTGTGATGTATATTAAATTTTTCTTGTATAGAGTTGAACTGAATTTATGTATAGTCTTCAGTCTTCTCAAGGAGCCTGGATTGGGTGGGGAATAGGATGTTTGACGATAATCGACCAGGGATTAATTTGTAGGTATCATCTCGGTAATTGCCTAGTGTGAATTTATTTCTTGTCACTGTGCTTGTATCTGGCATGAATATGTGTATTGAAATGTATTTGTTTCATTTTTCAGCATGATTCTTCAGACTAGCAATGGGATATGTATGGTTCGGAGAGGAAGAAATGTATAATAAAAAAGTGTTGATATCTATAAATGTTTTAATGTATAAAGAAAATAAATAACAGGAAATAATAAAAATGAAAATGTAACAATACCAGTTCGGTCTCCTCCTTTATTTCACCTATTATTTTCCTATCCCGAAAAAAAAAAGAGTACTCCTTTAAAATGGGCTGACGGCGAGAAATGTTATTGAAACAGTTTGTGGTAAAATGTAAAATAGTCTTCTTGGTGTTCATCTGAATTCTAATTCAAACTCACTTTTCTCTATATATCGTTGCGTTCAAAGCATAAGGGCGTAAGTTATATATTTACACCCTTTTGTCTTGAACGCAACGATATAATCATTTCACTTAGAACCTACACAAAATATTCGTAATAACAAAGGTACAAAAGTGTCAGGCACGTACCCAGAAGTTGGTTCTGGGGTTGTCCAGAGTCTTCAAGGGGGAGAGGGGAGTCTGTCTCGGTGTAACATCTACGTAAAATGCATGTGATTTGGCCAAAAATGACGGTTAGTTTAACCCCCCAAAAAATCTGAATTTTGGGGGAGCGGGGGCACGGACCTCTGCGTACGTCCCTGACAGTTGCTAAAAGGTAGTTTTGGGTTTGGGAGAGATTCAGTAAGTTTCAGAATTAATGTGAAATTAGAAAGCACACTATACCAAAGACAAATACTGCTTTCTTTTTAAAGCTTTGACAAGCTTACGAAATCCACCATCAGGTGGTTCTCAGTGCATTTTGTTCTCTGGAAGACTCTATTAAATTTAGCTTCTTGTAATTGCTACCGTAGGATTTCTTTTTTCTTAGTTTCTAATTAGTTTTCTTTCTTTTGATCTTTGCGTGCCCCTATGAGAGGCCCTATTGACAAATCCGGGCCCAAGTCCGAGAGTTCGTAAGAAAGAGAGGGGGTACTGACCCATGGGAGTACTCATCAGAATCCAGAATATATGTAACCGTCCTTTTTTTACACGAAATTCCGATGATTTTTTTTAAAGATAGAATGTAACGGGACTTACATACTGAAATAAATCATTGTGCAGTTAATGACATTATATCCTAAACAGTAGTAGTCGACCCGTATAAAGGTTCTACTTTCCACAAACTTTTCACTCCCACACGCTAAACCAGAAGAACGACAATTCTCCCTCTCTCTTTTTTTTTTTCAATGAGAAAGTGATTTCATTGAGAACTATTGAATTTAAATCGAAAAGAATGGATTATAACGAAACGTTCTCGCTTTAGATAGAAAATGTGATCTTTTAAGATGGGATTCCGATCCTTTTCGGATGGAATTTATTCTTCAAACTTGAAAAGACAATTTCTCATCATATTAGAGTGAATTCCGCCATTTGTTACTGCTGTTATCGAAAGACGAAACTCTACTAAGGAAGTTAATTGAGTTTGGTTAAAATTGACAATAGAAGATCTGATAACTTTCTCAGTGACACATACATATCGTCAGAAGGATATATAGCGACAAGAAATCTTTGAACGTTGTTCTCAAATGGCTGAGGAAACAAAAGGCGTTTTCAACGCCCGGCTAGCGTAGGGGATAAGGCACTGGTTTGCTAGCCGGAATATAGCAAGTTCAAATCTCACGGAAGTCAATTTAAAAATGAAACTCTCATTCATAAGGGCATTACTTTTCTTTTTTATTACTTCAACATTTTATCGCGTCGTTTTCAAATTCAAAAGATGATTTTTTTTTATCTGAATAGATGGGAATTCATCTACAAAAACACTACGTTCCCATCGAAAAGAACTTATCATAGATCCCATCTTTTTTCGAGTGGATATTTTCTAATCTTTTCTCCCATGAAAAACCGCTCTAATAGAGTGGTCCCTGTTTCCTCTCCCAGAAGATGAAATATTACGCTCAAATCGAGCGGAATTTCGATCTTCCGAATTTAGTATGTATCACTTCCAGTACGGCTTATTTCTGACTCATCGTCGTGGCATAGACCTCATAACAGATAGAGTTAGCACCTCTCCCCATTTCTGGCTGCGCTAAAACTAATGGATTTTTGGTTCAGAGCACGTGATTTTGAATCCATCCGCTAGGTAGCTCTGCCATAGACCTCATATT
>JAGDQP010010184.1:33993-56649 GCA_022664845.1 Lepisma saccharinum
TTGACGTCTATGGCAGAGCTACCTAGCGGATGGATTCAAAATCACGTGCTCTGAACCAAAAATCCATTAGTTTTAGCGCAGCCAGAAATGGGGAAGCGTGATAAGTTTATCTATTATGAGGTCTATGGACATGATTCTGGGTTGCATGGACCCTGGAAAGGACCGAAGTGGAGGCTGAGAACAACAATAACTTGGGGAAAGACTGCGAATGCATTGGTCTAGCTAGCGTTTCAGCGTTAATTAGAAAATTAACATCAAGAAATGTTAACCGTTGAACATCTGCAAAAAACAAATAATCGTTGTTTTGTTTTTCTCGCTAAGTTAAAAAAACAAAAACCTCTCTCTTTATTTCAGAGTTAATTTCGAATAATATTGTACAGTATTATTCTCATTCAACAAGAGCTATACTGTTAACCCATTCAAAGCATTTTACAGTGTTGGTAGTCGTTTAGTTTTTTTCATGTTCAGGTAAAATAAAAAGTGCTTAAATGTTGGTAATGGGTGGGTTATTGTAAGAGGCTTAAAGGAAATGGAAGAAAGAAAGAGAACATAGTAAATGAAAATATACAGACAAAAGTGAAAGAAAGAAATCATCAAAGACAATATGACTTCTTTAAAACACAAAGTCATTTACAAATGCAAATAATTCATCTTTTCTGTTGAACCATCATTATACAGCAATGACTCATCAGTTTTTGTAACGTGTGTCTGTATTCTTTTTTTTTTTTTTTTTTTGTATTCCAAACGAAAAAGAGGTGGTCACTTTCCATTGAAGCAGCAATACTCTTTCTTTCTCTCTTTCACATACACAAACACGCGCGAACACACACAAAAAAAGAAGGAAACGAAAACTATTATAATGAATACTTGAACATTCTACGCCATTTTTTATTTGCATTATTTTTTTTTGAGGTAAGATTTTTTTTTTTTAGTTTGTCTTAATGAATTGACACTCCTTTCCGTTTTCTTACTTTCTTTATGTTTTCTTTTCGTTTCCTTTTTCTCTTCTTTATTGGAACTCGCTTCATCTTACTGCTAAAAGTTGTTTTCAGTGTTTCCAGCTTTAGGAAGCATGAATGCTATATGCACTTCTTGTATTTAGCCCTACAATTCACATAGCACAGGAATATTCCCATTAATACGTCAGAAATATTCCTATTAATACACCAGGAATAGTTCCATTAATACGCCAAGAATATTCCCATTAATACGCCAGAAATATTCCTATTAATACACCAGGAATATTTCCATTAATACGCCATGAACATTCCCATTAATACGCCAGGAATATTTCCATTAATACGCCAGAAATATTCCTATTAATACACCAGGGATAGTCCCATTAATACGCCAGAAGTATTCCTGGCGGAATCAAATCACCTGATAGCTTGATTCAAACTTGTTGTAAGTTTGCCATGTTAAGTGTATAAGCTTCCTTCAAGCTTGTTACAACAAGCGTGAAACAGGCCTGCTATGACACAGATAAATATATCAACTCAATTGTTTACGTTCATCTTGAATCAAATTTTCAACATTAAGTCAACTTGAGTACAGTCATAATTTCAAACTTGAATCAAGCTTGTTACCTCAACTGAACATTAACCTTGTCGTAAGTTTGCATGGTATGTGGGATAGTAACCTTTACGGAAAGATGTGTATCTTGTTGCTTTAGTAACAACACTAAATTTTCACACCGATGGCAAAGCAAAGATCACTAGCCTGCCTACGATACTAGTGCCTCTTAGAGGAAACAAGAAAACAAACTTCTTTTACTTCGCATTAAGTCTTCCAAGCTACCAAGGACTTCGATAGTGGCGCCTCCAAATTCTCACCAGCATAAAAACGTAGGCCTAAATAAAATCACGATATGCATGTTCTCTATTAGATTTTTCACTCCCTCAAAGATTCGAACCCCTCCTTCCGGTCTTCCCTCATTCAAATTGGTGGTTCTCGTTGAATTTTATCATGTCCTTTTGTCTGTAAAACTGGAAGGTCCTTTTCCATTAGGTTAGTTTTCACCATTTTAAAACTTCACGCTTGTTTGACTAAATGCATCTCGGTACATTGTGATCAGTGGTGCCCTAAGTATAAACAATAAATTTATTTTATTCTAAGAACTGTATTGATAACCCCTATTACTGGTATATACCCTGTTGTTTTCATAAATAAATATATACGAGGGTCACTCAATAAAAAGTTTCCCGAAGCTGGTATAATGACAGATCATTGTTGAGATGAAAACTTTGCGTTGCTCCATGGATGACCTTTGTATCCAACATGATTACGATCAATATTAAGGGAGTTTTCACTAGTTTTTCGTAATCTTTTATCGTGCAAAATGGTGCTCGAACTCTTAAAGAGTATCGAGCTATTTGTTCGATGATATTGCTCTTTCGCTCCGAAAAAAAAAATCCCTATTCTGGCATCTGTACGGTAAGCCTACAAGCTATACGAAAACTGGGTACGTTTATGATAAATTTCTGTTTGTACCACCATTTGCACTAAGCTTAGCGGTGTCTAACTTATTTCGCCATATTCAATAAAGGTATCTATAGTTTTAGGACCCTTGGTAACGAAGTAATAAACAAAAAGTCCTTACAATCCAGCTCAGTTCATCTGTTTCTTTGCGTGTGTGTGTGTGTGTGTCTCCGCGTCCAAACAATCAGTCTGAGGAAACACAAGGTGTAGAGAGGCGGTGGAGGTGTCCTTGGAAAGGTATTCGCTAGACGATCTTATATCTGCCGGAACCGGCTTCATTGATACAGTGAATCAGTGTTGCCAATGCATTTAAAAACAATTGTACAAATGACTTCCATTCCGTTTAATATGGATATCTGCAACCAAAATTGGCATAATCATTATTCGACACAATGGAAACGTGCTGTGGATATCCCCGTCTCCAAGCACTCCGATTGTCAATGTTGCCAATCTATTTTCCAATAAAATCCAATTTATCAAATTGCTTCTACTACGTTAAATGCACCGGAACCGAACTTGACTTAAAAATTATTCGACTCAATAGAAATATATTGTTGGTGTCCCCGTTCCCAAGTGCTCCAGTTGTCAGTGTTGCCAACGTATTTTTAAAAAATATTTTTTTTCAAATTCATTCCATACCGTTCGACATATCCACATCAAACTTGGCATAAACTTTATTCAACACAATAGAAAAATACTCTAGGCTCCCATATGTCAGTGTTTCCATCCTAATTTATTAAAATAAATGTGTGTGTGTGTGTGTGTTGTCTGAGATTCTATCAAAGGACCGGACCCTTGGCGATTGTTAATAGAATCGAAGCGCTAACTTGTATCTTTATTAGATGGACGAAACGTATTCAATAGAAACGACATACATGAAGAAATAAATTTGTCCGCGGATGAAGCCCAGCAGCATAGAACAAATAAACGAATAAACCACATCCGAAGAGCTCATAAACTTAATTAAAATAAAGATTATTTAAAAAGGAAGGAAATGTAGTTAATAGTTAATATATGAGCTGTCCCAACGTCATCTGTCCGCGGTTGGTGGAACTATGTCCACCTGAGTGACGGCCGTGGGGTCAGCACTGCGCGTCACCTTGACCACCAACAGGCGTATCAGGGGCTTTCTCTAGACCAAGTGGTCGTCTTGATTCACGTGACTCCCCAGTTTGCCTCACGACGCGGGGTGGACTCCGAAAAGTGAGGTGATCCAGCCGGGAATTGAACCCGGGACCACGTGGGCATGAGTCAAACGTTCTAACCAGTAGACCGTGGAGCCCCTTAATGTATGAGTAAAAGAAAGATGAGTGAACAACAATGAAAAGTCAGTGGGGAGAAACGACAAGAGAGGAGAAAACAAAATGGCTGCTTCACAAAGATTAGGTGTACCCCTACATGGACAATATTAAGAGGGAAAACGTTAGAAAAATACGATTCTAAAACGTATTTTAGAGCACTTCCACCAATCAGCGTTGGAAGATATTTCTCAGGATATAAGTCATACTTTTACAAACAAATGAAAACCCTGATATATAATTAATAATAATTCACAGCTATGTTCAATCCACTACTGGATGTGGTCTCTCCCGGAGGAAAGAGTAGGTCTACTGCTCCTACGCTGACCAGGCGTATTGGGAGAGGAAAACCGAAGCTCTCAACTGTGATCACCACTGTCTTTTATTCACTGCAGCTCTCCAATTGCATCACGATGCAGGGTGGGCACCGTTCCAGGCCTTCTTGCTTTGGAAGAAATCCTTTGACAAATCCGGGAATCGAACTCGGGACCCCACGATCAATAGTCAGAGACGGTAACCATTAGACAAGCGGGAAGGTTACAGATATATATGAGGACGAGTCCAGAAGCCATAAAATTTAGTTTCCGGAAGGTGATTTGTAAGAATTCGGAAGATATTAGAAGTGAAAAAAAAATAATAATAATTAAACTATGCTTTGTCAGTGTTACCAGTCTGTTATATAGTTTATATTTTCAAATGACATTACATCAGTTTATTAGATATATGATATCCTTGAGTGATGGTAAATATATGTGAATTACAGAACGCAGTGTTGCAAACTGTTAACAATATACGTGATGAAATATTCCACACGTTCATTTTCAACGTTTAAAGTCATATTATGTTAACAGTTTGGAAAACTGCGGTCTGTTCTTCACATATTTATTATATTTGTCATCACTAAAGAATCCCGTACATTTAATAAACTGGCATATTACTATTTTAAAAAATAAACCATATTCCAGGTTAGCAACACTGAGAACCCGATGGGATTATTTTTTCACTCGTAATATCGAGTGCCCAAATATTCATTGTGTTTACCATCGACAGGAGTCGATTTTTGGCTCTAAATTAAAAACCTTGTATGTTGAAAAAGAAGCGGAATCGGACCCATGTTTATATGGACTTTCCCCCTTGTTTTAATGTCAGAAATACGTCTGTAAAATTTGTCCCACATATTAAGATACACCCTGTATAAGATATTACCTCGAACTTTTCTTTTTATTCGTCAATGTCACTTGTATCCTTTGGCTTCTGGAATCAGTGATTCCGCCAGACTTCCCCTGTGGGGGTGACAACACCCGACAAATTCTCGACAACACCCCCTCCCCCAACTTTAAAAGTTTTGCCTTAAAGAATCGATAGAAGCCGTGCAAAACCACACTTACACCCTCTAAATTTGGACTTTACCACCCTAAACTGAAAATTCTGGCGGAATCTCTGTATGAAATAGAATGACAATGCCATCACAAACACATAGCAATGACAAGGAGAAATATCAGAATAAGGATGAAGGCATACTACATACGTGACATAAAAATTCCGAAGAAGAATCTGTCGATCAAACAAAACAAAACAAACAAAAAAAAAAAATTTGACCTCTACACATCACGATATAATAGAGGGAAGAAAATATTACTTCTTTGTGTATCAAAAATATTTAACAGTATATAGGCAGCATCGTGTACGAGGTGATTCTTTTAACAACAACAACAAAAAGTTGCTCTTCTCTTGATTTAAAATTATTTTATCGACAATTCAGGATTCACAAAATGTAAAATTCCTAATCCCAGTTTGGACCCTCATAATTCGTAAACTGTAAAAGTCTACACTACCATCAGCTGATCACAAAACACAATTGATATTTGGAAACGTTCTGAAATTATAAAATAAGTGTTATAAAATGAATAAAAAAAAAAAGAAAACACACACACACACACACATTTTTTCAAGAATAAGCCCTAGTATGAACATCAGTTGGATTTTATTTCGATAAATTTTATTGGTAAACTTTATTTTATTTGAGCCATTTCAGTCTTCGGCTTTTGACTTCAGCCCGTCTCGATTAAATGAGTGCAATGCACATTAATATTCACGTCCCTGGTGGGATTCGAAGCTGTAACCTTGGAGATGTTGGCCTTATACCTCAGATCACACAACTATACCTTGTTCGACAGGATTTTCATTCGAGTTATTATATCCAAAATCTTCCCCTTCAACTCCGTTCTCGTACCCATATTAGAAAAAAAGTTTATATAATTAATTGTTAAAATCCAGCATAATTATATTATTCAGATAACAATAAGAATCATGGTGGGTGATACGAATATAAAAACGAATAAAAATATCGCTAATCAGTTTTTCAAATAGACATGTTTCTTTTCATGAAACTTGTATCCAGTTGAAATCTTAAAATGAGTGTTCATATCTTAATTACTTAACACAGAAAATGAAGACTTGAAAAAGGAAACATTGAAAATTGCAATACGTGAACATAATTAGTACAAATGTAACTTTCCAAAGACATAAGAAAGATATGCAAGTGTGCATGCTAAATGTAAATATAAAATTCTCAAAGATAATTAGCGAAAATATTAAAAAAGCAGAAGACGATACTAATTTTGCATGTCAGAAACAGATTGTTGGCAAATTTTCCTTGTATTTTTTTTTATTATTATTATTTTATTAATGTCAGAAGAGAGAGAAAAAGGAGTTCTTGCATTTAATTTGCACACTTTTTTACCTTCTGCGCTATTAATTTGCTAATTTGCAACATTACTGAACAGATAAAGTAACTAACAAACAGAATTTCCAACCTAGTGTGAAAGTCAAAAAGTGCAGAACACAATAATAAAAAAAGATGTTAAATCTAGAAGAACTGCTTGGAAATCCCCCCACCCTACCTCTTTGTGAACAGATATGGTTAGTTAATTCTCTATTTTTCCTCGACTTAATTGTTTAAATATGTTTTTTTTTTTTATATTATATACGATGCCAGATGTATTACAGTCTCCTAACATTTCTTTTGTAGAAACTTCCTTAGTCATACATTAATAACAGTTTTGTATTTAGTTTTGGGTATAACGTTAATCAACCATTTCTCACGAATAATAATTGCAAATTAAACTAAATTTGGGCTTAACCTGTTTTGAACTGTATCTAAACTTCAAATCCGGTTGCATCCTGTTTAGCTGAATTTTTTGTTGCAACATTTCGGTAGATTAAGTAAGGATGTGATACTTTAACGAGCGGTTGCATAGCATCTGACTAATATTAATGCTCAGTGCCATCTGGTAAATGCTGAAACGGAATATAATCTTAAGACAGTTGGGGTTAAATTTATTTTATGTACTCCAAAACATGTGACGTGTGCTGGAGATATATAGTCTTTACAAAGTACTGAAACGCAAAATATAACTCCAGTTTCGAGTAATGGAAGTGTGAAATTCAAATAAGAGAGAAAGACCTGAAAGTCCGAGGGATTATTTAGATGCATCCGTGTTCAGGACAAGCACATGGTGTGAGTGTTAAAGATGTTGTGCATCGCGTATAATGAAAAACTCTAACCTGGATTTTTGCCACCCACCTTCACTCGCTAACTCCGCCTCTACGCATGCCAACCGGGATACGTAGGGCCGGTCCCAAGCCCGAGCAAAGGAGGAGGGTTGTCGTAAGGTTGACAGCCTGACACGGTAAAAAAAGACGTCAACAAACCCAACAATCAACCTCGGATGAATAAGGATAGAAAAGACGATTATAAGGACCAGGCGAGGAAAAGGCAAAAGATAAACGACAAAGATTTAACAATGATAGGTACTTAGTGGACTAGAAGATAAGAATGGCCAATCAGAAACGGGTTTTATGCCGAAGAAATGGGAAATAACCTACTACAATATGAAACAATCAGTGATAGGATCTGCGAGATTCGAATAAAAGGAAAATTTAGAAATATAACAGAGATCTCGGCACACGCACCAACAGAAGAGAAGCCAGAAGAAGAGAAGAAAAAGTTATATGGCGTTTTAGAAGAGGTATATCATACAATTTACAAACATATCTGAGATAATAATGTGAGACTTTCATGCCCAAGACAGGCCGAGACGAATACCAGAAGCGGGTAACAGAAAAAAACACTCTGCATGCGAATAATAGTGAAAACGGATATTTGTTAGTACCATTCGTAGAGAGGAATGGGATAGTGATAAAGAGCATATAATTTCCACATAAAAACACATCTAGAAGCATAGAAGATCCCGGGATCAGAAGAAGTGAACCAAATACATATGCTAGTATCAAGAAGACACGCCTTATCAGTTATAGATATAAGAAGCTGTAGAGAACTAAACTGTGATAGCGATCACTTTCTGGTGAAAACAAAAGTAAGAGAACGCAAAGAAGTTACGCAAGGAAAACACACAAGCCAAAGGAGAAAATGGGATACCAACAAGTTGAGGAAAGAGACAATAGAAAGGAAAGAATGCCGAAAGAAGATAGAACGAGAACTCTACAGAGAAGATAGAACAAATGAAGAGATAAATGGTAAAGGAAATCGACATTACGATGAAGAATATAGGAAAATAGAATATGTGGTAAAAGAAGCGGCAAAAAAGTTTTAGGAGAAGCGAAACGAATAAAAAAAAATAAAGAGTGATTAAACGAGGAGTGTGAGACAGAAAAGGGTGAAAAACAAAGCTAGAGAGAAGATGATACAAAGGGAAACACGAACCAACTGTGAATTATTTAAGGAACTGAGGAGAAAGGCATATGCAATATGAAGATTGAAAAAGAAAGAGAATATTAAGAAACAGATCGAAGAAATCGACCAACTGAACAAACAACATGAAAAGAGAAAATTCTGCAAGGCAGTGGAATGAAGAAGGAAAGGTTTCCAACCGAGAGTGAATAGATGTAAAAGTAAAGGAGGAAAATTAATACGAGAAGAGAAAGAGATTCTGGAAAGATGGGCAGTACATTTCAGAGAACTGGTGGTGGAAACAGAATACGCAAATGAAGAACTACCAACAGAAGAGGACGAAATCGCACTGAATAGGGAACAGAAAGAAACGGAAAGTGAATATGCACATTGCACAATTGCCCACACGACAAGAAGTAGAGAAAAGCATCAAAAGACAGAAATAATTGAGCACCAGGTGAAGATAATATCACGCTGAGTCAATAAAAGGTGGTGGGAAAGCATTAGCAGATTCAATGCACAAACTAATGTTTGATATGGGAAAAAGGAAAAAAATGCCAGATAGCTGAAGATAGGGACAATCTGCCCAATACTGAAAAAAGAGGAATAAATTGCAATGCAAAAACTACAGAACTATTAAATGTAGCTTACAAAATACTTTAGAACTTAATACATGAAAAATTAAAGAGTAACAGAAAGTATAATAGGTGAATACCAAGGTAGAAACGAGAAGACAGCCAAAAAATTTTCAAAGAAGAGACAAAATATTTGAAGGAGCAACCAACTTTAGATATTTAGGAAACATGGTTGATGGGGAAAATAAAGGAATTGTGTGTAGAAAAAAAAGACTGCACGTGGGAAACAGGACATATTTTGCATATATGCGGGTCCTTAGGACTAAGTCAATATCTAGAACAAAAAAGAAATAAGATCTACCACACGTTAATAAAACCAATAGCTACTTATGGAGCACAGACATGGATACTGACAAAGGTGGAGAGGATATGTTTGCGTAAGTTCGAACGAAAAGTGCTAAAGAAAATCTATGTACCTATACTGGAAAAGGGACAATAGAGGATAAGATACAATGACAAAATAGATATGATATTGAAAAGAAGACATAGTACTACTATACGTGAAAGCTATGAAGCAACCATGAAAGAGATGCCGAAAGGAAAATTATATAAGGAAAAAAGAATAGGAAGACCTAAACAAACATGGATAGACGAAGTACTAGGAGGTCTGAAAAAATGAAGGTGATGGGATGGACACATAAAGCGAAGAACAGAGAGATGTAGAGGCTGATAATGGAGATGGCTAAGACTCACACCGAGCTGTAATGCCGGTTGGTAGGTAGGTATCTATCGCTCACTCAACGTACTGTACATGAGTTTTGTAGTGAAATATGTGTTATTCATAACACGAAGTGACGCCATTAGCATTCCTACGCCTGCCGCCAAATATTCCCGTAGTGAACAACTCGAGTACTATTTAATGAAATAATAATGACACGTGACTTTTTGCAATACTTTCTGGATTGCTGGCTGTTGTTATGTGTGTAAAGAGGAGTCTGTAATAATTACTTACAAGGAAATGAGTGAAATAGAACGTATACATAACTTAATAGTTGAAGTAGATAAAGTAAATTTTATCGTAAAGATGATTCACTAATTAATTCATGTACTATGCGGTACACATCTAGGAATAAGACGACTGTCAGCAGGTAATCGATCGATACCATGGATCTGATGATTGTGTGTGATCTTGTCAACCTTCTGTAGTCTTACAGTGCGTTTGGTATCAAGTTCGCATCTCTGCGCAATGCATATGACTATCAGGATGTTTTCCACCAATCAGCTTCCAGCTACCAGAGTGCACAGTTTCCAGTCGGAAAAATCACTCCCTATGCTTCCTTGCCTTAAATATATTTCTCGCATTCATTTCACAGACCACAAAGTAGACCACATGTTACCACGTTTTTTAAAATATGGAAACAGATATGGCAATATTGAAATGTTGCAAATTACTAAAAAAAAGTAACTGGGAATAGAGAGGAGGCAATTAAATACAATATTTAAAAAACACTATTCTAATTTCTAACTTAGTGATTCATCCATCAACTTTCGTGTTGGTAATAGCTCTGCTACCACAGAATTAATCACAATGATAGAATTATCGGATCTTCAAGAAAAGTTGTGTTGTGAGTCCTCTATTGATGAAGTTCTGAAGCTTGTCCGAGCTAGCAAAAATTACGTACACATTCGACAATACAGACTGTTTCTCTATTTCCTATTATAATATAAGGTAAGCAAGAAAGTTCAGTCGCTTTTTCACCCACCACTTTCGAACATCGATATGTCACCTAAGACGTACCTGGAAGATCAAAAATAGTCTCCATCAGCATCGATGACCTTCTGCCAACGTTCTGGAAGGCCATGGATTCAATCGCGGTAGAATTGTTTGGGCCGTGAAGCGAAGAAGGTATCAAGTGTATTTTACACCTCTACTAGGGATTTGAACTGGTGTAATCTAAGGTGATTGTCCAAGGAATGGAACAGGTGAAAATCGGACCGTGCAATGTCCGGGGAGTATGGCGGATGCAATAGTGTTTCCCATCCAAGGCGTAGAATGGTGTCCCGGGTCATCCTAGTCACGTGGGGCTTAGCGTTGTCCTGTAACAGGAGGACCCCTTTGCGATTCAGAAGTGCTGGCTCCAGAGTTTTGAGTTTTTCTTGAACACGGCTCAACTGCTGACAGTACATAGTTGCATTGATGCTCTGACCAGCTGGTAGCAGTTCCCTATGCACGGTGCCGCGAGCAGTCCACCAAACACACAGGAGGACCTTCTTCTGGTGCAGTTCTGGTTTCGACTGTTTTGGAACAGGTTCAGGAGATGCTAATTAATGATGACGGCGCCGTGGAGCTTCGTACAGGACCCACTTCTCATTACATGTCAACACCCTGTCCAGAAATGGCTCCTTCCTCAGACGAGACAGCAAAGAAACACAAGTGTCTGCTCGCGTTGCCTTTTGGCCTGGAGTCAAATCATGTGGGATCCATCGACCCAACTTGTAGTGCTTCCCAAGTTGATGGAGGTGCTGGCAAATGGTTTCTCCACTCACATTGAGTTGTAGTCCCAGTTCCTCACATGTCTGGCAACTGTTCGCCTCAATTGCTACCTGAAGATCTTCATTTGGTACCTGTGTTGGTTTTCCTGCACGTGGTGCGTCTTCGAGTGTTTCGTCACCGTCCTTGAACTTGGTAAACCACCGCTGCACTGTCCGCGTAGTCACGACACCGTCACCAAAGGCCTGGCATAACTTCCGCCCCGCTGCAGCTGCGTTTGACCCCAGTTTGAACTCGTACAGCATACACGCCCTTATGATGCTCTGTGGAGGTCGCATGTTCACTCTGTCCTTCCGCACGTTCACGGTGTAACTGAACTGCCACAACCAGGTAGTATGTTGACTATACCCACACCAACAACTGACCTTCGCCTGATCTCCATTCGCATTCAACTCACGGTGTGAGGGCCAATTGAACACAGACCTCCACAAAAAGCGACAAAACTTTCTTGGTTCCCTTTATACAAGTCAAAATTCCCAACCTGTGGCCCGCAAAGCGTTTTTTGGGAGGTGATGAAACTACATTATACAAGGTGTTTTTAAACAAATACTCAATATTTCAGGAATGGTACAATGATAATTATTATATTTATTTTTGTCAAATAATGCGTAGTTTGGCGGGAACGGGAAGCGCCCGATGTTAGAGCGGTATTGTCACAAATGACGTAATATCTGGATTGATGGTAATTATTGAGGAGTTGATGTTAGAAAGGATTTCCTACAAAAATATTTCAATGTGACGGAATGGGTCATGAATAGCAGACAAGCGTAAGAATCTTCGGACAGCTGCTGTTCTCAATTATAAAGATTACTCAAATACGTTTTTGGGGCCCAATTTCAATTGTCCTTTGCTAAACCGACATGGCTTATGCCATTTTTTGCTGTGATTTAACATAATTTGTTTTGCAAAGTTGCGTAGCTAACTTTGGTTACCTCGTGTTCTAATATTAAGCATTTTTTTTTTAAAGAAAGATGTACACAATCAATTTTTAGAAAATTTATTCCTAAAATCTTCGCATGTCTTTTTGACTCACCCTGTATACTTATTTCAAAATCATTTTACTCCTTGGTTTTACACAACACATAACAAGCTGAAGAATTTATTTGAATTGTTATTTATGGCCTTTAGGCATCTAAGGCTCAGGCCGGGATAAGGGAGGGGGAAGAATTCGGGAAGGTGTCGGCCAGAGCCTATGTTGAAGATGCCATTCCGGCATTTGCCTGGTGTGCTTGAGGAAAATCCCTGGAAAAACATCAGTCAGGATGGTCGGCCGCTGGGATCGAACCCACAACCTCCTAAATGCTACACCAATAAAGAGTTTATTTGTATTGGTGTGATTGGACTCACGTTAATTCTGTAATAATCAAGTATTTCTTTCGTTAGTATGTGTGGGTGGGGGTGTATCAAAGATCCCAGGGTTCGATACCAGTAGAGACACAAACGATTCGTAGCCCAGTTAAAAAATGTAGGTGCCATCCTTAGGACATCATCTTTAGCCAGTGATAGGGAACTACAACCCACCATGGGTTCACCATGTCCAGGGATTCGCGGAGACCTGCTTTCGGGCAGAACACCCATTATCATTATCTTCATCTATAGAATAACTATTTATGACGTTTTGGCATGTTTGGCTCAGGCCGAGATGGATTAGCCCCGGTTCACACTTGCGATGCGGCAGCCGTGCGGCGACCGTGCGGGCACCGCAATCAAGCTTATGGGCCATTGAAACAAATGGAGTGGTTCACACATACTGCGGGTGCGGGACGGTGCCGCAGACCTGCCGCATTGCCCATAGCGGTGCGGCGACCGTGCGGGGCCCGCAAGTGCCTTACGGGGCATTGCACAGCATTGGGTGGTTCACACATGCGATGCGGCAGCCGTGCGGTTTGTCTCTTTTGCAATCTTGTTTTTCTTAATCTATTCTTTTTCTCTCAACTGTTCAATTATAAAAATGGAGATTCTTTATATTTTTTCTCTATTTTAAGTAGAGAATAACAAGCTAAATAATAATAATAATAATAAAATAAAGTCTGACCGAATATTAAAATAAATAATTGGAGGTATACATTTTTTTCTGTTTTTTTTTTTTTTGTTTACATTTGGGACCCACCTTTCCACCCCTGCCTCTCCGCATCCTTTGCACAATTTCACTTCGCACGCCTGATGGGAACAACGAACTAAACGTGTTCTCCATGAAATTGGGGTAGAGTACCTGTCTCGACCCCAGACTCGGGGATGATACACGGAGTCTATCAGGACTTGTTTCCACAAAAGTTCCTCTAAAAAAAAAGCAAAGAAAAGGGGAGAAAGTTGGGGATTTTTTTTTCTGTGGCCCAATTCCCGGATACAAACCTGGGCGATGTTTCCGCGGTGGGGGGGGGGGGGGGGGGGAATTTTTCTATTCAATCAAATTTATTACAAACTTGAGCTGAAAAACAAATACATAGTTATTTATACACTTATTGATAATAGTTTTATTTGTTTTTAATTGTTGCTTTATTTATGTTACTTTATATGTGTTTATGTCTCGATTTATATTTGTTTCCTTCCCACTTATACACATCTGTTTTCTTACATTGTTCATCATTCACATATCACACACACATCATACTCTATTTTAAAATTCTTAATATTAAGTTTATTATTTTAAATGGTAATTGGAGGTATAACTGGAAAACTTATTTTGTATTGAAAAATGATGTTATCCTTACTTACTTGCTCTATGGCTTACGGAACTCGCAAGTTCATCGCCACAGTAGCAAGCGATCGCCACCGGGCTCTATCCTGGGCAAGATGAAGCCAGATTTCACTACAGACACTTATTTCTCCAAGATCCCTTCTAATATTGTTCTCCCAACGTCGTCTCCATCTTCCCAACGGTCTCTTTCCCTCCGGCTTTCCAATCAAGATGGAATATAGTCTGTTTTTTTCGCATCCAAACTACATGCCCTGCCAATTTTAGTCGTCGCGATTTAATTATTCTTACAACATCAAGTGAGTCGTACACTCCGTGGAGTTCTTTATTATGCAGTCTCCTCCAGTCATCTCATCCCGTTTTGCCCCGTATATTTTTCTCGAGACCTTAATTTCAAACACCCGTAATTTATGTTCATGCTAAGGTCGTACTCCAACTTTCGCAACCGTAAAGTATTACCTTCAGAATGACAGTTCTGAATATTTTCAATTTCAACTTCCTTGATATTAATCTCGAAAAAAAAAAGAAAGATTAATCGGCCAGTACCTACAGGTTCTTCGAAGTGGTAGAGTTCGAGTCCTAGAGGGACATAAAAATTGTCAGCCTTTAAATAATAATCTAGGAAAAAATATGAACTTAAAGAAAATAAGGGTAGGAAACCAGGGTTGGCAAAAACTCCCCTCCCCCCCAAAAAAGTTTTTTGTTTAAAAAATTTCCTTTATTTTTTTATGTTACATATGGATGGATAGAAATAAGTTTGTTTCTCCTTAATGTTCTTATGCAGCAGCGAGGTTATGAAGGACAGAACCTACAGCTAAAGCTCAAAGTGGAATCCGAACCAGTACTCGATTTGCACTTGAGGGAGATTGTCCACCACCTGAACTCGAACCCGGGATCCCTTGATAACAAAGCAAAAATTATATTAAATTATCGAAGATGGTTTAATATGTGAAATCGTCACCATGAAGTTCACACTATTTGTGGCATTTTTGCTATTATTTATTTATTTATTGGTTTAAACCAATTGATATTTTGAAGAAAAAAACTTGTTTAAAACCAGCCAACCCTGCAGCAAACCCCCTCCCCATATAAACCGTCACTCCCACCTACATGAGAATACCGTCAGAATTTGAAAAATTCCACACTTGCAGGTACAATATTCTCACTATATGGTAGGAAAATTCCAATAAAAATAATAATAATAATAATAATAATAATATGGATGGAATTGTCTACGAATTTTCTTGCTCGTAAATGCACTGTAAAATACCATTTCTTAAAATTAATAAAGCAGTTTTTATTTTCGCACTGAGAAATAATTTTCTACAAATGAAATATCAACATTATTTCATTTTAAATAAAAACATATCGGTTTGGAAATAGGACTACTGATCTTATTTTAAAACCAGCATGTTCTCAATTTGAATAAAAGGGAAAGTTGAAATTTCATACCTAAGAAAACTATTTCTACCATTGCACAAATGTGCGCATCTATTGCGTAGTTCTTTAAACTGAGATTCGTCCTTGACGCCGCAGAGTGTTCGCAGACAAACCGCAGCATGTGTGAACTGTATATGCGGCTCCCGCACGGTCGCCGCAAGGCTCCCGCACCGCATGTGTGAACTGGGGCTTAGGTAGACAATGTGGAAGCTACCGGTTAAGGTCTTACTTGAGGTACCATCCCGACCTTCACCTCGAGTACCTACATATTGCCGATCCTAAATCCGCGACGTAAACGCGTGTACTACGAGGTCTGGGTATATATTATAATTGGTTTCTGAGAAGTCAGGATAAATCGAAGAGTGGAAATACCAAAACGTTCTAAGTGTCAAATTTGAAATTTTACAGGAGAAGCAGAAAACATAATGTAGACGGTTCTATGATACTACATGAGTGTCCTGTATACATCAGAATTTACAAAAAAATCGATGGTTAAGGAGACAAAAAACATAAATAAGAATAACGCTCTATGTGCCATACTAAGTAACCTTTGGTTCCAAGTGCCATTCAGCAGTTTACTGTTTGAATTCCTACGCCTGTTGAAGCACAACATTGTATTTACGATTATAGCAAGTAAAGTGTTACAGCAATATGATATTAAATAGTAGAAGATTAAGTTTTTATTGAATCTTTCCTCCAACAATACATACATTAGGAGACAAAATACACACTACCCACTCCCACTGTCTGTTTCATGGAATCATTGAGCTGCTGAGGAAGAAAAGACAACATGGTCGACAGATAATTCTTCTTTTTGCCAGCAGACTAACGGGGCTGATCTTTCAGGTGTAGTAAATCCGTTGTCAGTCATAGATTTTCCTCTTTTGAGAACATCGAATAACTTCCAATGTTCTCTGTCATTGTAAGCAGTTTTCATAGCTACTTGTGGTGGATGCGTATGACACATTTTGAGCATTGTGATTTGGAAATGTTGTATTTCTTCAATGTCAGCAGTGCATCAGCAACTTCCTTAAATTAAAAAGAAATAATTGGAAGTCATTACGTGAAATGTGTTAACACTTTTAGCTGACTCAACCATCTTGTATAAGTCTTGGGGAAAGAAAACATTAGTTACCTTTCTGTGTGTCTCTATGATGGCGAAATCTCTATCGCAATTCGCAACTTAAGAAACTATGGCCACTGAGTGTACTTACTATCTTGTCAGTTTGGCACTTGAAACATCAGGTGGCAGGCAGCAGGGGGCTTTTACACCAGCGCTCCCTGGTGGTGATTATTCTCACCCTTATCCTGGCAGATTTGGCACTTGGAACAAGGATGGGCACATCGAACATGCTTATGGACAAAAGTGCTTTTTTAAAAAAATGGCACTTAAATTTTTTGGCTTTTCCGGTCTTCAATAATCGTGCGATTCAGGGAGTCAAAGTGTATTATCACTAGACTCAGAGGGTCAGGATGAGTTACAGTTAGACACGACAGTGTTTCTTTCAAGGAGTACCGTAGCGTGTACCCTCAGATCACAAATAATATCCCCCCACACATACCTGACGAGAAAATTCTCAAGGGCTACTAATAGTAGGCTATATGTAACGCCTCGAAGAGTTTAAAACCCGTCGCGGAGAGGTATAAATATCTTCTCCCCCGACTTTCTTTTCGGCTAAATTTCTTTGTCAGAAACTATTTTAGGATTCACTTACTATGTAATTTGGGGAAGGTTTAGGAAGTACACTAATTTAAGATAATAAAAAAAAACACACACACACACACACATTCTTTTAAAAACCTGGTTAATGTAAAGCGACAATCTCCAACAAAAGATGGCAGCACTACCTCCGTATATGTCTAATGTATTTTTTATCGTTGCACGAAATTTCAATGCTGCTTCTATGAAGTCAAGCGTAGAGAGTTCAAACTTTCAGGGGAGAAAGTTCATAACCAATTCAAGAGTCCGATCAATGCTGATTATTTTGTTATTCACAACAATCAAGCGATTTCAACAATGAAGAAAGATAAACGAAAATAAAAAATCGGTACGGATTCAGAACTCTTGAATTGGTTATGAACTTCCTAACCTTAAAGTTTGAACTCTCTACGCTTGAATTTGTAGGAGCAGCGTTGAAATTTCGTGCAACGATAAAAATACATTAGACATATACGGAGGTAGTGCTGCCACCTTTTGTTGGATATCGTTGCTTTACATTAACCTTAACCAATTGAAGCTAAGGGAAGTTTAAAATGGTCTTGGGAACTGAGAAACGTGACCGAGAAAAATAAACTGTCTTCTATAGAGACTTCATTAGCAATAATAATGCTGCTAGCTTCTTTTCTCACACTAGAGCTTTACTACATATAAATGTCTGTTACTATTTCCCCATTTCGTCTCCCTCCCTTTTGCTGAATGTTGCATGCCAAGTTATTGAATATTATTACACACGTAGCAGAAATGATAATAAGTTGTCCTACAGAACAAGAAAAAAAAAACACACACATATTATTCCGTGTCATGCAAGTCCCATGATTTTTTTTTTATATTACACGATATACACTCACATGAAAACTAAATAATAAAACGCAGAAGCAAGAAAAATATGATTGTGAGAACATAATTTCGAGATAGCAAGAAAAAGTACACTTGACATTGGGTGGGAAAAAGAAGAAGAAGACGACGACAGAAAAATATTAAAATATAACACATTTGCAATGCTCTGAAAGTTTTACGCGATATTTATTTTTTTTATAGCGTCTAGGAAAAATAGTTCAAAGTAAATGACCTTTCGGAATAATTGTTACACTTCTATTTTTCATATATATATGTATACTGTAATGTTACAGACTGTTGATTGCAACGATAGTCATTTTTAGGAGAGGTTAACTAAGAATTCTTCAGGCATATCGCAAAGTACATGCAAAACTCACTAGATGGTGCATAAGAAAGAAATTATGACGACCTATTGTTTAATGCGTTTCTTTTTGTCTCTTTTTCGTTTGTTTTTTTTTCATTCTAAATGAAGACATTAATAGTTGTTTACTGCTTACAGAGTGAGAGAATTATGAGTGGTTCGTTTATTTTGTTCTTAAACAGTTTTGAAGATACTCGTATGGTGTAGATGTTTCTTAGCAGATATGTATTTTACCCTCCAGGTTTTCATGAAAAACTTAATAATTAATGAATCATGGATTCATAACTATTAAGGCACCATCTTTTTTCTCATTGTAATGAAAGATTACTAGCAAATAATTCTACTCAAAATAATATGGATTAAAAGTACGTGGTAATAATAAAAAAAAAATTAAAAACTCACCAATTCACTTACCTTAGACAAGTTTATCAATGACAAGATACCTGATGCTGAGATGACAGTTTTACCCACCAATCGAAATTCATGTATTAACATATATTTCAAGAACAAAGCTGAAAAAGAAATATTTCTTAAAATTATTTAAAAACAAAAGATTTCGGACCTTCAACCTTCATAATTGAACTAGAGCAAGAACGCTCCCAGCCACAAAAACTCCAAACAAAAACAACATTCACATGTGTCATCAGAAACATATCTACTACACTCGATACAGAAGACCTTACGGATAATCTAAAGCAACGATCTCCAACAAGAGATGGCAGCACTATCTCCGTATATATGTCTAATGTATTCTTATCGTTGCACGAAATTTCCTTGCTGCTCCTATAAATTCAAACCCATAGAGTTCAAACTTTCAGGGAAGAAAGTTCATAACCAATTCAAGACCATGATCGATGACGATTTTTAATTTTCGTTTTCCTTCATTGTTGAAATCACTTCATTGTTGTTGTGAATATTGAAATCTATAACAATGAAGCTCTTTCAACAATGAACAAAAAAGAAAATTAAAAATCGGCATCGATCATGGTCTTGAATTGGTTATGAACTTTCTTCCCTGAAAGTTTGAACTCTATGGGTTTGAATTTATAGGAGCTTGCAAGGAAATTTAGTGCAACGATAAGAATACATTAGACATATACGGAGATAGTGCTGCCATCTTTTGTTGGAGTTCGTTGCTTTAGATTATCTTTAAGAAGTATTTTAAAAAATCAAAGTTTTCCCATAGCAAAACGCTGTACGCATAAAAAATGACAAGGGCCCATTACCAATGATAAGACTTTTTTTTATAAGGGATCCGAATCTAGCTAGCTTCCTAATAACAAATGGTTCTTACGATTGGTAGAAATAGATACAAAGTGGAAGAATCTCGTTCTGCAGCTCGTCCTTTTCCCTGCAGACCATGTATGCAATACCATGAGGATGTTATATGCACAAATAAACCGTATTGCTATAATTGTGGAGAAGCCCATAACAGTTACAAATGCAAAATGACACCAAATCCAAACTATTATGCCACATGTCGCTTGCAGGGACATAGAACTGCTTCGGCAAATTGGCACTTACGCCCTTTATACTGCAAAACTCCAATACCGGCAAAAACATTCCAATCAGAAGAACTCATCACCATACCTTGAAACCACGCTAGCCAAGAAACATTTGCCAGGGATAAAAAAAAAAAATCGAATAAAGCTACTCTTTCACAAGATACAAATGATGAACTCAAGCAACTCATTACAGAAATCCATAAATCTGAAAAGAGTGTAGAAGAAAGAACCTCAACTCCAACTAAATAAATACTAAATCACTTTACCTCTCTATTGATGGTCACGAGCGGTTGGAATACACAGCAAGAAAGTTTCCTCGATGAACCTTCGCTCTAAACTTTACCTCCATTGGTTTCTGATCCTACTTGACTATATATGCCATTGACAAAACAGACAATTACCTACAATAAAAATAGGATTAGCAAAAAAACTTTCTCCCTAGCCAGTTCAAATCACACAACGATTGTTATCTCACAATTAAATTATTCTCAGGACCAAAGTGGCCTAAGCCGGCCAGAAGTCCATCCAGGGGCCCCTGCGGCCCTTGGGTAAATTTACTTTGTTGATTGATTGGTGTTCACCTTGCCCAGGGACTTTTGTGTCATAGATCATCCTCCGAGTAATATACCAGTGAATATTCAAACACATCTAGAGTTAGATACAAAATTATTACAATGGCAACACTGTCCTTTCTGACAGCAGAAATTGTCAAATTATACTAGTCGTTAAATGTATTATGTACACAATCATTATATCATAAAACTCAGGTCCTTAGTGTTAATAGCGCCTGGTTCATTCCTCTACCCTCATCCAACTAAAATTGTTTCAAATTGCTAAGTTTTGGTGTAAAGATTTATTTTTTAACTGTTAAATCTTTCACATCAAAGAGTATGTTTTTCTTAAACGTTTTAAGTCCTTATTTAAGGAATGTAAATCAATGAAAATTACATCACATAGGGTCATTTTGGGGTATTTCCTACAGTTGGGTAATTCCGACACTTCTAAGCTTGCAACACTGTACAGTGTACAATAGTCAGCTCGTGATATACACAATATATCGTCGAGGAAGAGACTTCATAGTCTACGGAATCTCTGCACTGATTTATAAGTTTGTGTGTTGTATTTATAAAAAAAAAAAAAACAGAATCATATTTGTCCAGAAAACGTGACTAAAATGACCATATTCTAAAATAGAAGATTCGGTTCTTAAAGTTGTATGAGCCAGTGATGATCATGGAGTTTGAAGTCATTGCACAATATCAAATTGAAAAGACTTGTATATTCAAAGGTAATTTCATTTCCTTTAGTCAGTGGTACTACTGACTTCAAGAATTAATATATTTCTAATATTAAGCGTTTTGGGGGCAATCCCGACGTTATCTTGTGGGGTACTTCCGACACCTTCACCAATAGTACATTTCTATACTTTCTTCGGAAAAATCCATGTGAAACGATTCGTGTAAATTACAGCTGGAAAAGCGTTTTACGATACACGTTGCGGGACAAATGAAGAAAAAGGATAACAAGAATTTAAGGGAAGTCAAACTTGGACTCCCATCAAAAAGGAACTGAGATTAGCAGAGATTCTTTGAGATTTGGACTTACAAATAGATCTGAATATTCTAGAATTAACCCAGTAATAAAATCGTTGGAAGTTCATATGTTCATTATGAAACTGCACGAACTATCAATATCGCAACTTTGAATTGATTCTGATCAAACCTCTTCCACTCTTTGTTGGACTTTTGTTGTTGTAGGTAACGAGAAAAGCTAGCGAAGCGTTAACATTTCTTTTACATTTTTTCTCTCTTTAAAATCGTTTCATTTTAAGATAATCTGTCCGATGCCATTTACACACGCAATTAGTACATAGGGATAATTGTCAAATGTTAAAATGTGTTTTCATTTGATGTCGGAAGTGCCTCAATAGAGTGTCGGAATTCCCCATGTAGTGGGGCAATCCCGACACTTCGCACAAGATTCAATGCTTCATGTTTCCTAAGATACGAAAAATACTCAGGGTGTCGGGAATAACCCAAAATGACCATACCTAACAATGAAAATTATATCACATAATACTTAGAATTACATGTTCCTCAAAATGGTCCCTTGTTGATTTCCTTTGATAACACCTAATATTGAAATATATTACTTTTTCCAGACCCTTTAGTCCAGGCGGAACATTGCGAACTTCGGATTGGTTATGGGTAGGTATGTGGGTTCGAATTCTCCCGTCGACTATTCAGACTGAGGTTTTCCAGGGTTTCCCTCATTTTCACCAGGCAAATTACACAGGCTTCGGCCGATCCTTCCCCATCCTCTATCCTACTGTATCCCGATCTGAGTCAAAGATGCCAAAAGACCATAAGTAAATTCAATTCAAATTCAATCATAACTTATGCAATTAGCAAACCGTTTGCTATCTCAGATAGTTAATTAATGAATTAATAATACTAAACTAAAACGCAATTGTCTTGTTGCAATGTTTACGGGATACAGTAGG
>JAGDQP010010185.1:0-10881 GCA_022664845.1 Lepisma saccharinum
CTTACTTTCGCATTAGATCACACATATTCACATTTACACATAAAAAACAACGCCTGAATTCCACAACCTCTGCTGCTGAAACTTACAACCAACGCCTCCAGGAGGCTCTAGTCAACCGAGGCTACCCTTCTAACCTTGTAACCAAACAGATCCGCCGTGCATCCTCACACACTCAACCCACTCAAAAATCCAACCCACCGGCTCTAATCACCCAGTTCCATCCTAAACTAACCAAGGTCAAACAAATCCTACACTCTAATTTCCACATTCTCCAATCTGACCCAGACACAAGATCAATATTCCCCACCAAACCTAGATTAGTTTTTCAACATCCACCTAATCTTAGAAACATCTTGGTTCGTACGAATCCCTCCTTGCCACCACACCAAACCGGCGCACAGACATGCCAGACCCAGAAGTAAGGTCTGCTCCATTTTCATCACTTCTCCCACAATCACTATCAATACTGCTAATGGTCGGTACACCCTCAATCCAAAGGGTACATGCCACACCCCTAATGTTATATACATCCTAACCTGCAAGTTCTGTGATGCCTTTTATGTGTGGGAAACAAGTTGTGCTCTTAACATTCGAATTAATAACCATCGTCACTTCTGTACTATCAACAAACCGGATGCCCCAGTTTCCTTGCACACCGAGTCCCACAATACCAATTTTGATCTATCTTTCCTTGTTGCCATAATCCACATTTTACCCCCTACGACCAGCACCTCAACACGCCACACCCCTATTCACGGTTTGAGCGCGAAAATAAAACCTGGCCTGAACCTTCAATTACTCTAAGCTCCCCTTTTCCTCTGCATTTTAACACATTTCCATCCACGATCCCACCTTGTACTTACACGCTATACAGTTACTATTTCAAGTTCCGGATATCTACGCGCTACAGCAGTCAGTTGTTCTCCAGTTTTGATGCTTTGACCGCTACGTGTCGCCACTCTCTCTCTTCAAACTTGTACTTTATGAACACGTGAACTTCGCTCTCTTCCTCTCTACTTGAAAAAGTGTGAATACACGAAATATAGTGATTTTTTTGTGTGTACATGTGAATATGTGTGATCTAATGCGAAAGTAAGCTCTAAGTATTATCCTTTTTTCTCCTTCATTTGTCTTAAATTTACCTTAAATTGCCTTCCCGGCTTTCCTTTGTACTAGTTATATATATATATATATATATATATATATATACAAAGGAAAAAAGAGGAACTTTGCTTCCCCTCACTCAACAAACATTAAGTAAATGAAGAGACAGGGGTGGAAGGAGGGCTGAAATGAAAAAAAAAATGTTATAACTGAGTTACGCAATTATATTGTTCGAAACCTAAACGGCACCAAATGCTACTAAAAAAAGGAAGAAAAAAAAAGTGGGGGTCCACAATGTTCCACTTCGGCCAACAATGTAACAAAAACTGCTTGACCGTGCAAGAATTAAATACATGCTTTGGGAATACCTTAGATTGTAATTTGCCATGGTTTACGTCATTTGTGACAATACTAGGCCAATTTAGGACACCTCTACACTCATAACAGAAGTTGACAATCAATTTACATGTTTGCGCCATGGAAAATTCGTTAATGAAATACTGCAGTCTAATCTTGAAACACCCTGTATATACTTTGACTACATCTAAGTTCTTCTACCCTCGTTCTTTAACAGACAAAAATAAAATGACATTAGAATAGAACTTTGCCGTGAACGAAGTGAGGATTGACTACCTACATAGGATTACCCAATTGTTAAACAATTGAAGTATTTAATTTTAACAGTTACATGACTGTACGGTCAGGCAGTGTCCACCAGGTTCTGGGTTCGAATCCTGGCTGAGGTATGTCTAAAGTCTAAGGTCTAGCAGCTCATAAAGTCGGGCATTAGTTACTAAAAACTCCTCCTCCCCCATGACATAAATCATGTACAGCTATGGACAAAAGTTTTGAAGTATGTCTTTAAGATAATATTTCCCAAATTCGTAGAAATGTTCCTCTCGTTTGTGGAATCTAGCGAAGAAAATTAATATATATATATATATATATATATATTTTTTTTTTCAAATATCACTCTCTTCTATACACAAATCAGAACATATTCTCTCCACAAATCTCTGCAAGTCAACCAATATATACGATATTTCACTATATTTATTTTTGAAATAAGAGAAGTCAATTACAGACATGCATTGAAACTTTTGTCCATATTTGTTGTACCTTGCTCTTTGCCTTTATATCTGCACATCGAGCCATGTTATCATTAACCACACTCTTCAGTTACACATTTCCCAGCCCGTCTTAAATTCACCCACTTACCACCGAATACAAGTCTGAAATGACAACTTCGTCCAAGAATAAATCACACATCCTCTACTCTTATAGACAGTGAAGAATATTCTGCCCAGAGACATACTTGTGTCCAAAATGTACCTGGGTAAGGTGAACCACTGGTGGTTAGCCATTGCTTATCATCAGACGAAGATCCTAAGGACGTGTTCTCATGGAGTAAAATAAACCTAAGTTATTCTTATACCAATGATATAGAAATTACAAGCGAAAGTAATGATAACAAGATAAAACCGAAACACACCACTCACTTCTGCAATGGCATGCCACTTATCTTCTCCACTGAATTAAGGAACACTCGAATATTACAATTAATAACCTCTTGCAGAACAGAGAGAATTGGGCCGACTTTCTGTGCTCCTCTGGAAACAGGGTCAACAATCACAGTGATGTCAAACGCAGGCTGTCCTGGCATTTGCGGTGGAAGTTTAATTACACTGGAAAAGAAAGAATTCATGAATATACTCAGAACAAGCTACATACATAAATTTACAGAAAAGCTGCCACACGGAAGACTGTGTATATAATATATCCTTTACTTATCGACGTACTGAACAATTTCCAGGCTGAACCAGTATAGTTAAAAGTAAACTACGACGGTTTCGGAACATGTCTCGTTCAATTTTCAAGAAGAAAGAGTTCAGAATAACTGTTCATATTGTTTTGTCTTTTAATTTCTTTCTTCTTTCGACGTTTCTTGTTCAAAACGGAGCGCGACACGTTCCGAAACCAGTTGAAGTTTACTTCAAAACTATAGTGTTTGTATTAAACGTTGCGACTGTTCAATATCTACATAAAATTTTATACTCGTATGAATTTAAATTTCATTTATGGCCTTTAGGCATCAAAGGCTCAGGCCGGGATAGGGGAGGGGAAAGGATTCGGGAAGGTCATTAATGCACTGATGTTTAAGCTATAGAATGTCATTTGTTTCACCTTCCTATCTCTTCTCGTTCCAGAGTAATGGAACAATCCATGGCTCCAGTGGTGACGTCCGGTTGAAACAGCGGGCTGTCACTGAATTTCTGACTGCGGAAGGTTGTGCGCCCAGCAACATTCATCGCCGTATGATTACAGTTTACGGGGATGCCTGTGTTGACGTCAGCACTATGCGGAGGTGGGCAAGGACTGTGAAAGACCAAAATCCAGCCGCATCAAATCTCCATGACCAGCACCGAAGTGGACGGCCCGCAACGGCCTCTGATGACGATTATCAACACCAGGTGGATGAGTTGATTCGGAGCAATCCCAGGATCAAGCAACACGAGATCGCAATAACGCTCGCCATTTCCATTGGTTCAGTGAACCACATCATTAAGGACCTTCTGCGTTACAAGATGTGCGCTCGTTGGGTACCACGGCAACTGACGCCTGACATGAAAGAGAATCTGTCAGCAGCTACTCCTGCGATATGAACAGGAAGGTAGCGACTTTCTTCGTAGAATTGTTACTGGCGACGAGTCGTGGAAAC
Source organism: Lepisma saccharinum (assembly GCA_022664845.1). NCBI lineage: Eukaryota > Metazoa > Arthropoda > Insecta > Zygentoma > Lepismatidae > Lepisma > Lepisma saccharinum. The sequence continues at coordinate 3,824 of JAGDQP010010185.1, forward strand.
ACCATTACGACCCGAAAACGAAGCGTCAGTCGGTGGAGTACCGCCACACGTCCTCTCCTCCGCCAAAAAATTCAAAGTTGTCCCATCTGCTGGCAAAGTGTTGTTGACCCTCTTTTGGGATTGGGATGGGGTCGTGCATACTGAATTTCTGCGAAACGGTAGAAGATATTTATTTATCAGACAATAAACCCAGATCGCTACATTGACACCGTAAAGCGACTGCGGGCCAGATTGCAACGCACTCGCAAAGATAAACAGGCAATTCTGCACCACGAAAATGCTCGTCCGCACACAATCCACACAACTCATTAAGAACTGCAGCGCCAGAGGTTCACGAACATTCTGCCTCATCCTGTCTATAGTCCGGATCTTGCGCCCTGCGGCTTTTGGGTCTTCCCCAAACTTAAGGATCACCTTAAAGGCCAACGCTACAGTTGTGACACGGAGGTGGAAGCAACAGTTTAGCAATGGTGTCGCCGACGGCATGAAAAACCTTGTTTCGCGTTGGCGCAAGTGTGTTGCCCGTCATGGGGACTATGGTGAAAAATGATGCCACCATTTGTAGGGGATACTGAAAGATTTCCACTGATACCTGTATTGGTGCTATCTGTCAAACACAAACAAAGGTATCACCTTGGAGGCATTACTTTCTGAATCACCCTCGTAGTATATAAACATATTGGCATTTCCCTCTCGATAAAGAAACCGGTGTTAGTTTCGGAGTTCTTTGGGCACACCGTAACCTAACAGCGTTTTCCCTGCATCAAGTTGAGGCTATGTTATACGCCACATATATAGAATATCGTTACGTTAATAACACTTACCTAAATTCTGTTCCGGAATACGGTATATCGAACCTGCTTTTGGTCTGTGGTCTGGAAATTAGCAGGCCTACTAGCTGCATTACTGTGTCACTTCTCAATTCAGTATCTAACTCTGAAACATAAAACAAGCCGTAATTAAAAATTAAAAAAAAAAAAACTTTATACATGCATACTTTATTTACGTGAGTGTTGAGTCTGTGAAATTTTCAGGTAGTGTTAACAATTTTTCATTGGCCCTACGCATCACCCATAAACTTAGGCATACAGCTGCTTGATAATTAAATGTGAGTATACCTTCAATAATCACAGAAAAGAAAATAATTTCGATGTTTCACTTTACTTCAATGGCGACATCTTCAGGAATGACACGTAAGTGTGAATAACTTTCATTGTATTGCCTCCTTACCTAATCGAATATCTAAACTTGCATCTTATGCGACATATATTACAAATCTGTTGTATTGGATTAAATATGAGCAAGGAATTTGAATTTTATTTATGGCCTTTAGGCATCTAAGGCTCAGGCCGGGATAGGGGAGGAGAAAGGATGCTGGAAGGTGTCGGCCAGGGCCTAAGTTGAAGGTGCGGTCCCAACATTTGCTTGGCGTGACTGGGGAAAAACATCAGTCAGGTAACGCTCTACCACTGAGCTACGGCGGCGCGGTAATATGAGAAAGGATACGTTAAGTCAGGTAATGTCGAGCATTTCAGATAAAAACAACACAAGGTACAAGAAGATACCTACTTGATCAAATCTGCATGGTACACGATACAGTGTGATGAATTTTTCAAAGCCAACAAATTATACGAAAGACTAATAATTTGAGTAACGTTATTCTCCGTACTGTTTCTTCTGAGATAATGAGTTTTAAGTATAATGAATATTCCGAATTTAATAAAAAAGCTAACGCATACATGAAAATTGTGAATTGTATATCCGTATTTGTGTTACTTGATTGCCTCCCGTCTAATACACTATTTTCACGCTGTTCCTTGAGTGAAAGAATGAGATTTTACTGTATTTTTTTAAAGACCTAAATCTTATTTACCTTTGTGTTTCAACGCGCCTGATGAAAGTTGATTGGATAAAATTCAGGCAGGATATTTCACTTAGAAAATTCTAAATGGTAATACAAGGTGTTGTTTATGGATACATATAACAGCATATTTCGACGTTTTATTTTAAAGTGATCTTTTTAATAGCATAACTATCCATAAACAAGTGAGATGGTGCCCAGCCTGGGTACTGTGTATGTAAGCTAACAAGCTTCAGCAGCGAGCATCTTATTTGGTTGATCAACGTTTCGTTGGAAAAACTGCGACGAGACTTTTCCAACGACATCTCAACCACATTCCTAGCCTTAGTAGTTCCTGAGTTGAAAACCGACCCCTCCCTGTATCTCAGGACCTGACGCTGTGATTTAGATTATCTATACGGGTTTGAATTCGTCTCGCCTAGACCTTTACGACACCTCAATCATATTCCTAGCCCTAGTAGTTCCTGCGTTGAAAATTGTTCACAGACTGTGAGAGCGGATGGCTTCAACATTTGCCGCTGAAGCCTACAAGCAATAATAATTTTGTGCATGTGTTCTTTCAGGGGTTGAATTTGTGTTACGCTAGTTCTAAGTATCTAAAGGTAAAATACCAATTTACTCTTTGTTATCGGTGTAGATCACCCCCGCCATCTTATTATGACCTTTCCATCGTTTTCTCTTATGTCTCTCAGAAGTAAAGTTCCGCTTTCACGAAATTTGCCGGCCAGGTAGCCGTGCGGTCTGAGGCGTTAGTCCAACGGCTCGAGTCCCGGCAGGGGCATGGGTGTGGATTTTAACTGGCTGAAAATGGGCGAATCGTGACGGGCTGAAGTCAAAAGTTACTAGACTGGCCCATATAAATTAAAGTTTATTAAAGTTTTTTTTTTTTTTTTTACCTTGGTTGGTTATTTTGACTCTTCTAGAGTTTTAGTTTGTGAAGTTCCTTCAAATATATGAGTATAAATTATTACTAATAATTTGCCATATTGATCGCAATATATCAACGGGAAATTATACTGTTCGTGTGTAAAATATTGCATTTCTATAACACAGCATGAGTCAAAGAAAACATGACGAAACACTAGGCGAAAACAGAAGTTAAAAATTACGCTCCTGAGAGAGACAAGACTAATAAAACAATTCCTATGTAAATCAATGGAAAGGTCATACTAAGATGGCGGGGGTGATCAACACCGTTAATGTTTCCTACATTTTTGTTTATCAAGATAAACCTTATTTCAAGAGCGGCCATAGAAGGCAACTGGTATTTACTCTAGATAGATACTAATATTTTGACTGATAATATCGATATTACCATTAAGTAATTACGTTCACTACCCTCGGGTTAAGCTTAATATGAAGGTACTTACTACATATAATTTCACCCAGAGTGTTATTTACGTACTCAGATGTTTCGTTGATACAAAACCAACATTCTCAACAGTATTGGAATAGGAATGGTAAATACGTGAGTGAATAAAATGGTATACGACCTTGAAGTATGACCACCAATTTATCTTTCTACAGAAGCTTCACCGTATGATGGTTCATCATATGCAGTTTAGAAAGTGTATCAAAAGTACAACTAGGGTTTGGTGTATTAGACCAGAGAAAGAGTTCTCACCTGTAATATCATTCCGTTCTTCGATTTTATTCAGAGTTTGAACAATCTTGTCGCCGTACACGTTCATACTGTACTTCTCCAGTAGATTGAAATCATCAACGGTGAATTTCTCTTCCACATCCAATGGAGCCAAAATTCTTCCATTGCTAATCACGCCTCGTACACCAGGCTTTAGCTTTAATACCTTGCTGCTATATAACTGATGAAGTTTCAAAAAATCATCATCTGACTTCTCCAAAGCTGCATCGACGAAACTGACATCAACACCCTACAAGAGAGGGAAGGCGTAAATATGAAAATCCTCTTACAGAACACGTTACGAGTATTTTACTAAAATAACTGCGAGAAAACAGCAACCTACTTGTGATGCGATGGACATATTTCTAATCAAAGAATAAGTACCTATATAAAAGCATTTGATTTTCATCGCAACGAAATCAGTTTTCGAATTTTTGCCGTAGCAAGGAGTGACATTATTATCTGAGGTTGCATGCAAATGTTACATTGAGCGAATCGGTCTAACACTTACCTCTTCGAATACGCCACATCATACTAAAATAAACGAGCGCCCTCCCTCGCAATAAATTTTGTACAAGAACAACAAAACAACTACGTAACTATGTTCAGACCATAATGTATTCATGACTATTAAACTAAAATATGATGTGAAGGTGACGAACGTGTTGCTAGAACATGGAAACAGTTACGCTGTACTATTGTGTTTTCTTTCAATAAAGTTTTAATGCATAAGCCTCATCAGGATATTTTAGCTAAAAAAAAATCTTGCTACGGTAAAAACAGAGGTGCAGATTTTAATAGCACAGCATCGTATACGTCATGGGGTTGCATAACATATTCGAAAAGTGTTGCTCTAAAATGACCTGTTATATAATACATATGCGAAGTCAAATTTAAAAAAAAATGTAGCAAAAATCTTCAAATCTGTCAGTATTTTGAAAATCGTTTGAAAGACAGAACAGCGATTTTGAAAACTATATATAAGACCTTTGGCTACATTTTGACGTATTATGAAATTTATTACTAACACATTTTCAGTATGTTAAGGGGCCAAATTCGTTTCTTATAAATATCAAATCTTGGGAGGCTATGCAAAACCATGATCCTTCTGATAATTAGACTACAATATGAGAAATACATAAATTACAAACTTAAAAGTCATGAAGAGATTTACTCTAGTTTATATACTTTTCCAGTCTATATATATTAAAAAAAGAAAAAAAAGAAAGAAAAAATAAATAAAGAAAGAAAGAAAAACAAAGAAAGGAAGAAATAAAAACAAAGAAAGAAATAAAAACAAAGAAAGGAAGAAAGAAAAACAAAGAAAGAAAGATAGAAAGAAAAACAAAGAAATAAAAACAAACAAACAAAGAAAGAAAAACAAACAAAGAAAAAAGAAAGAAAGAAAAAAAAGAAAGAAAGATGGCCTTGCTCTTTCTCGTTAATATTACCTTAAAACTTACCAAACTATGAATCAGAACAATGTCCAAAGGTAAAAATTCTTTCGAACAACATGTTCAAATTTTGGATAATTTATCTTTGACTAAACGCACCTTCTAAAAATCTGTTATGTGCTTATAGAAGCCAATCCACACCTTAAATATGGTATGTTTTATTACTGTTGTTTATTTATTACAAAGAAAAGGGGAATGAAATTACACACCAATTCGTGGTTTTAGTACTTACATCAATGTCATAATTAGCCGTCAGTTTATTTCTAGTACCCCAAAGAAACAAAAGAATAAACAAAAATTACTTTCGTCATCATCATCGTGCAAATATAACTCTGCATTGTAAAAATGTACCAGTATGTAATAAATAACTTAAAGCACAAATAGAACTTAGTGCTTGGTCAAATCTAGAAGTAAAATTTTATTCTTTGTACTTACGGAAACAGTGATATCTGATGGTTTAATTTGTCCACTTGCGATTTGTTTTGCCACTTCCTCATTCAGGATTTTGGCCAAATATTGTCTGCATTGATCAGGTCGAAGTTCTTTTAATACACTGTAAACGACTCGGCTGAATCTGTTGTTTTTATTTAGATCTTCTGGGTTGAATATAATCCCCACACGTATAGAATTGGTTGACCTCTAAATAATAATAATAATAAAAATGTATATTGTATTTTATTTAATGTAAGATTTGTTAGCACTATTTCAACACAATATGAATTTATCATTAAGGAATGGTACGACAATCCTACTTACACAAGTAAATAATTAACAAAAAGAGAGTTAAGTCCCAAATTTCTATTTTTTAACGGAATGATTATTAGAACAATAATCACCCAAATCCAAGTATTCTTATTTTCTACAAATTTTGTCTTGATTAGTAAATCTAAATCCATAAGATTGTTATATCCGTAAGACTGCGGTCCAATCACCGTCCAACATGGTTTCAGTTGTCTGGAAATTAATAGGTGTTACTACTAATCTATTTCTTATACGATTTTCAAACTTGAAAACTTGTCTATTACGTACGGTTTCTGTGGAACAAGTACACATATATTTATTATATTAGGAGCATTTATGTTTATAGTTTATAGTTCTGGTATGATATTACAGGGAGCATTTGTTTTGTTGCAATTCAGCATTAACAAGGCCAGTAAGACACTCAAGTCTGTTTTCAGTATTCAGCGACAAAGGTTTACTAAAATTTCTCACGTTACATTGAAAACAGGAGACTTTTCTGGACTGCCAAATCCTTTAAAGTCATGGAAGATGATAAAATATGAAAAGCAGTGAAACCAAGTCAGAAATAGGATACTGAATCATTCCGTTTTGTTGTTCAAAATTTTCCATAGAAATAAAAGAAATGTTAATTATAAATAAACGCTGGAAGACATCTTAAATACGTTTGGTTGTAATGTTTAGAGACAGTAGAATTTCGCGACTCGCGAAAATTATAAACACTCCAGAAATCGCATGGAGTAGACGGCTCTTAACACTTTGTGAAAATGTAATTTTTAACTCACGAAATACTAGCGAAATTTGGATATTTTGCTTTTTCATCCATGAATTCTGAGCACCACTCACGAAATTATAGCATTTTTATTGATTCATTCACGAAAAAATGCCTATAACAATCAAAAAATATACTTCGTCTTCAGAAACATATAATCAGATTGCCGCAGCACAAAGAATGTTAGAATGTAGTACACTTTATCCTTTATTGATGGCAGCGATGTTGCGAACACGGTTTGCCATCTAGCGGCAAAATACGAACTACATTGCCATAAGGCCATTTACTGTGTGCGTTTGACGGTATTCGCGGTGAAAGGCGGTGGGTCGGTCAGTACCACGCTTGACCGCCTTTACCTTCCCAAGGTGTCCAGGAGTACCAAGGACACTCTGGTGCTCAATTTGATAGGAGACTGAGTGAACCTCAGAGTGTCAGGCATGGGAACATTGTGAGAAAAGTCTCCAGTGTCCTGGTCGGGATTTGAACCCGGGCCGCCTGACTAGTAGTCAGACGCGCTACCGCCTGAGCCACGGCAACTCCGAGACCACCAGAGAAGAAGGTAAACTAGTTACCCAAAATATATATTAATAA
>JAGDQP010010185.1:10981-56648 GCA_022664845.1 Lepisma saccharinum
GTAACTTTGTTTAATATTATTCACTTCATTTATCCACCACGTAAAGAAATAAAACGAATTTCCTGAATTAAAAAAAAATAAAATCAACTTTTCCTTTCAGAAAGTTTACGTCATAAAAATAATCCAAGGTCTTCAATACAAAATCAGCACTAGAAAACCGTTTATTATGATCAGCTATTGTGATAAACCAATATTGAGAGTTCAAAGAAACTTTAAAATAGAAGAGCTTTTTAATTATTTAAAGTAAAAATTAAATTTGTGTCAATTAAGGTTAATATAAAGAAACGATCTCTAACAAAAGATGGCAGCACTACGTCTGTATGTCTAATGTATTTTTATTGTTGTACGAAATTTCAACGCTGTTCCTACAAATTCAAGCCTAGGGAGTTCTAACTTTCAGGGAAGAAAGTTCATAACCAATCCAGGAGTTCGATCAATGCCGAGTTTTTTATTTTCATTTGTCTTCATTGTTGAAAGAGCTTCATATACAACAATCATGGGATTTCAACAATGAAGAAAAACGAAATTAAAAAATCGGCATTGATCGAACTCTTGAATTGGTTATGAACTTTCTTCCCTGAAAGTTAGAACTCCCTAGGCTTGAATTTGTAGGAGCAGCATTGAAATTTCGTACAACAATAAAAATACATTACATATATACAGACGAAGTGCTGCCATCTTTTGTTGGAGATCGTTGCTTTACATTACCCTTAAGCAAAAGATCAAATTTAAGATCATTTGTGAAATAAGCAGCAAGATTCAATTCAAAGGCAAATAGTTTGTGAAAACCAAATTTCAAATATTGTTAAAATATCTACCATTGTAATGATTTAAACCTTTTCTGCATACCTTAACAATAATTTGCATCAGGAACTAAAATACTGATAAGAATATTTACAATTCTATGACGAACGTCAGTTAGAATAGAATTAATTGTTAATCGTGATCTACACTTATAACAGAATTGAGAAAAGCTTTTTTTTTTAATGAATCAAAAATATAATAGTTCTTATTCGGTTAGATTTAAATAGAACCACAAATCTATTATTCTACGATATAAAAGTGATTTGTGTAAAACAACCACCATGCAAAAGTAATTTCTACGTCATAAGAAACAGAAGAAAACAACTGATGCAACAAGGACTCGAGGATTTTCTAATTCGTGTTCCAACATAAGAATATCTTTCCACAATTCCTGCTTCACACAGTGCATAATAAAAGCAGTGCCAGAGAAGCTTACAACACACACTACTCTAACAATGAATGACAGCGTATTTTAGAGTATTCTTTATCAGCAAAATGTTACTGTTCGGAAAGGAGCAATCAATACACTGAGAAATTGTCTTTTGCAGGCCCATAGTTTAGATAATAACTGTCTACAACTAAATGGAATTCATAATATACACATTTGCACTATCTCCGTAAACACCTATGCGATATAGTTGTCAGTCAGTACAGTTTAACATACTACTACTAATAATAATTCACAGCCATACTCATCCACTACTGGATGAGCCTCTCCCGGAAGTAGGAGTTGGTCTCCTGCTCCCACGCTGACCAGACGTGTTGTGGAGGAGAGCCGAAGCTCTCAACTGTGAATCGCCACTGTCTTTTATTCACAGCAGCTCCCCAATGGCATCACGATGCTGCGTGGGGACCGTTCCAGCCCCTCTAGCTTTGGGAAAAATCCCTTAGCAGAGCAGGGAATCGAACAAGGGACACCATGATCAGCAGTAAGCGATGGTAACCACTAGACCAGCAGGGCGATTTGTTTGGAATATATCTCATTATAACTCATTTTCAGGATACTGTAGAATACATTATTCACATATTAGAATCTGAATTTAAATTTTTTCGGCAAACTCGAGCTTGACAATAAATTCGCACAGAAATCATTCAAAATAATAATAATTATCTCTTATCTCGTGCGGTCTAAGGCGTTAGGCCAACGACTCGAAGGTCCCGGGTTCGAGACCCGGCAGGGTCATGGGTGTCTTTTAACTCGAACGTGGCGGGCCGAAGTCAACAGTTAATAGAGTGGCCCATATAAAATAAAATTTACCAATTTTTATTTTATTAAGCTTTTTCCAAACTCATTCCTTCATATGAATCTCTAGAAATATAATGTGTGAAATCACAGCACAAGCTTCTGATAGTTACAAAGGAGCAATATTTCTAGATGGCAGCACCGCAATAACCGTGCACTAGAACATGATATGAGATTTACGATTCGCACTGTTGTTCAGAGCAATACTCATAGTAGCACGGTATTTGTCTAATGGAACTGAGGCAGAACGGCCAACATGGTAAGAGGGTGAACTTACACGAAAAAGTTATATTTACGTGACACACTCGCAATGATTACATGTATTTATTATGGATGATATTCTGTATTTGTGAGTTGCTTTTCTTCCTGTCCTGCTCTATTTGTCTACCTCCACTCGAAGTCTGCAAAATTATAACTTAATTTTCATTATGTTGTTCTAAGTTATTGTGTTAAATGACATAATTTTTACGTAATTGTAAAGTTCACAGGATATAATTTTCAATTTTGTCTTTGATGCAGTCTTTTATACTGGAATCGCTCCTCTCCAGATTCTCATATGTTCCTAGAACAAACATGCCGAGCGGCCGTAGCTCAGTTAGGACACGTTGGCTTAGCAATCGAAAGGTCCTGGTATCAATCCCAGTGCCCGCTCAACCTATGGTTTACACAGGGACTTTTCACAGTCACACCATGAAACGGATGGGACTGCACTCACAAAAATTAGGCCTTTGCCGACTATCTTCCAATATCCTCTCCCCCACCACGACCTGAGCCATAGATGCCTAAAGGCCATAAATAAAATTCAAATTCATAGTGCAAACATTTCTCTTCATCAAATATAGTTCCGACCGATACACCGTAGCTCAGTGGTAGAGCGCTGGCGTAGCATTCGGGAGGTCGTGGGTTCGACCCCAGCGTCCGACAATCCGGACAGGTTTTTCCACAGTCATACCAGCCAAATGCCGGGATGGCACGACACCTTCAACATAGTCCCTAGCCGACATCTTTCCTACACCTTTCCCCTCCCCTATCCCGGCCTGAGCCTTAGATGCCTAAAGGCCATAAATAAAATTCAATTATAATTCCAGAACTTCCTCATATATTCATTGAGTCCTTGTTTCTGGAAAATATCCACAGTATAAGTATTTCATTCATTTTTTTTTTCTTTAGTAAATATCCAAGGTACATCTCGACAGTAGCGAAAAGCAACATAATTCTGGGAAGTGGAATAGAACGTGGTAGTTTTTTGTGCAGTTGTTTATTCTCACCAGCACAAATTTGTTAGTATTCCAGACTAACTGATAACAAGACAGCAACGCTGGAACCTATGGCGAAGTTTTGTAATTCAGGTTTCGAGGAAGCAAGACAGTGTGCTGAGAAAAGACACAACAATGGCAAATCAAATCACATTAATATCAGGTACTTTTTTAGAAGCTACGTGCTCGGATACGACGAAAATCACAGCTGAATCAAAATAAATAACACAGTTAGAATGCCTCGTAGTACGAATGGTACATCATATATACAGCTATTGGTAAGAAAATTGAAACGTTTGCCTGCTCCACCTGCAGTAATAAACTATTTGTTTTACGTATCCCTGAAGGTACTACGCAATATAGGCTGTGTTCGTTCTTGTATTTTCAATTAGGTAGTGGTTCCACTGCATTTCTGTCCTTCTGTTAACAATGAACCAAATTTCTCTCGTGTCTATGTTATTACTTTCTCATTGTGGTTTACGGATTTGTGCAATCTTACCAATGTTGTTCTCTACCTTGTACCCCCTCCCCTTTTTAATCTTCCAATCTTTTTCTTCTGCATTTTATAAAATGTAAACATCATGATAGCGTTACGTCTATCTGAAGGTCTGATCTTACGTTATGTGTATTGTCACAATGGAAAGAGACCTGTATAACACCACAGAGTTTGTTCCAATTATAATTGAATAGTGCACTTAAAAACAATGAGTTTGGTCTCGCAACAGATACTACATAATGACAGCTAACACCTCAAAGTTTCAATCGAAAAGCACAATAATCACAAAGTTATAGCAGTTTTAAAAATATTAAATACATGGAAGTAAATAAGAGTTAGACTTTAAAATGCGTTTTACAAGAAATCCCTTTTCTTGCACCTTCCCCCTTCTTTCACTGTACTCTCCAAATTATTAATAGTCACTTAAAAATCTCCTTTTCAGAACTCAAGAGAATGTTTCTCGGTGTAAAGTCTACATTCTCCCACCCATCCAAAAGTGATTAATAATTATGGTTGTAACAGAGACTCTTAATCCTCTTCGCACCATCACTATGGACGAGGAGTTTCTAGCCGAATTAAGATATTTTTTTCAGAAATTCATTAACGAAACACGGTGGAGGCACCGGGTAATCCTAGCCACTAAACCAGATGACATATTAAGTAGTATTTTTCGCACGTTCAAATTTTTCAAGTTAAAATTCGATGTTTTAACTATATAAATGGATCAATCTTCATACAGCGAACACACTTCAAAACATAAGCATGGGTGTGCATTGAACCAAACTACTACACAAAAACCATAAAAAAATCAACGTTATTTGTGCGATGAACACCAGAGCAAAGCACAAGAACTGAACGTTCCGGAAAGGAAAATAATATTCCAACCTGTTTCTCAGACTCTTCTTTCACTTCAACAGGTTCGAGATTGGACGAATAAAAACCGAAGAGGTTATCAAGATGCGGTAAAGCTTCTTCCATTGGCTCAATCAACGAAAACAAGTCCTACATTAAAGATATAAATGACTGATCCCAACATACAAGAAATCACTAGTCTTCCCAAAAAAAATGAACAGTGCAACAACGAGTTTGTGTTTGTAATTATCGTGCGCAGTTTGGAAAAGCGTATAAAAAAATAGTGGTGAAATTTACATAACAAAAAACATAACAGCAAGTGATACTCTATACTAAATGAACTCAATATCAAAATAACAATATTGCTGAATCACATATGATCGATGACAAGTCTCAGTAGCTAAATAAAACAGTGTAATAGTCAGCTGGTAGAAGTTAACATATTAGTAACTTGGTTTTAAAAAGAAATTTAAAAAAAAACTATCAACCTACTTTTTTCCTAGCAACTCGAAATGCGCAAACAGTAAATCTGAGAACACATTTCTCTAATGAATTTATTATGGCCTTTCGGCATCTTTGGCTCGGGCTAGTTTGGGCAAGGTATCGGCCAGGGCCTTACCAAGGTACCATCCCAGCATTCGCCTGGTGAAATCTTGGAAAACCCTGGAGAACCTGAGTCAGGATGGTCGGCAGCGAGGTTCGAACCCGCGTACCTATCCACTGTCGATCCAAAGTCCTGGACATATTTCTGTAACCTGGCTGCTATTCCAGGAAAACTACATTCCAAAACTTTAATGGTTTCATTTCTGGGAACATCAGAACCGGACAAATTTACCACCAGAACGCTTTTCGTTTAATAGGCAAAACAACGAAAAAGCCACAAACGTGTATACAAAAGTGCGGATTTAATTCAAACAGGCTGACACGGCTTTTACCTTTAATGTACAAACACCCAGCAAGCGTTACAGTTTCAATGTTCTAAACACATCTTCCTCAGACGAAACACTAATCAACAACACTAACAGTTCATAAAAGCAACAGGATCCTTGCAAAGTCTTCCGCAAATCACGTCCCAGAATTCGTTTACTTTCAAAAACTAAACAAATTTTAACCAATCACAGTCCTTCACTCACAGGCCACTCCCCCTAGTCAACTAAAATATTATAACAACCTTGTAACAGCAAACTACATAAGAAAACGGAACCAAGGGAAAAAAAATAGTTTAGATAAATAAATGCGTAATAATTCAATAATAAAAATAATAAATAAATAGGCCACAAATAAATAATAAATAAGAAGAAAGAAAAAACACCCCTGTGTTTTCACATTAAAGTTAGGTGTAATAGCCTTGTCAGCCTGTTTCAATTAAGTATGGATACAAGACCTCAATTTAATTACATCCAAAAAACTGTGGAGTACATATAATGAGAAATTATAATGTATGTAAAATTACGAGATGTGAGGTACAATTTTACAAGACACGTGCTCTAGAATTTACTTATTTAATTTCTTTATTTTGTATGTGCTAAATCCATCACGTGTCTGGGTTATAACATTCCTCGACGATCACTTCCGAACCATGCCGGCATTCCCTTGGTGGAATTCAGGAGAACCTCGCTGGCAGCAGGACTCCAACTTGCTTCCCTTCCTATTACCGTTCAGGAACGAATACACAACTAGAATCTTTACTGATATCACGTGCCATCCCGACTTATCGCCAAATTGGTCTAATTTCTATGACACTAAAAGGAACTAAATACATACGGCACTCTCTCCTGTCTATTGGTATTACAAAAAGAATTAACCTGTAGACTTAGATCCATTCAGCATTACCTGTGTTGTAGTAGAAGATAGCTATTCGTAGCATTTCTAAATAAGACAGTTAGTTCTTTCCATTCGCTACCGTTCAGAGAATGATAATAATAAATGCACTAACTCAAAAGTGTAGTTAGTTCCCTTTGCAAAATGGTTTCTAGTACAGCTATGGACAACTCAAATCTGCAGAGATGTCCCTCCTGTGTGTAACATCCATGAACGCAAATTAAATTAGGTGATTCCCATTGGATTACAAAAATATCCTTCTCCGGGATTCCACACAATACGTTATGTTATTGTTTATATCTCGGCTAGTCACCAAATATATACGATGTTTCAATATATTTAATTTTTCTATGAAGAAAAGTTAGTTATAGACATGCGTCAAAACTTGTTCATCTCTCTACCTATAATTTACTAAGTAACTACCCAGTTCCTTAACTGGTAGTACTATATTCCAGGACTTACGCTTTATTTGCATATATTATTATTTACTACTATTACCGCTCTTTACCAACGTACTTATTCTAAATATTTTCACTGTATATAGTAATACCATTTACGTAAAATATTTCTGGAACTATACTATGCGGATGTCGCAAAAGTTATTTAACCCGCCCTTTCATAATAAGTAACAAACTAAAACACATGTTGCCAGAGTCATTTTTTTTTCTTTTTTATGAACCGTGTATATTCCTGCACAAAACCAATTTACGTAACACACTGCAACATTTCTTCGTGTTACTACTCGGTGAGAAATTCCCTATTTTCAGCTTGCAAGCTTTTTTTCTGCAGGGGTATGAGTGACGGATTCCGAAAATGTACGTCTTTTCAATATTGGAATGAAATATGGATACATCGTTGATGGAAAGCGATAATGAGAAAGGTGATTTACATCTGTCTACCTCACTATGGGATTTCCAACGAAAAAGAACAAAATCGAAACTGGCCTGAAAAAATAACTTGGATACCCCTGGCAACCCTGAAAAATATTTTTTTTCCTCCCTTTTACTATTTTCTTGCACGAACAAATGACAATCAGAACTTGCACTTCACACATCAAGGTTTCTGGGTATAGTAAAATTGTTAAGATTTCTCCGGATAGCTTCAATTGTGTTCTTTTTCGTTAAAAATCACAGTAAGGTAGACAAAGGGAGAAAAAAAAAATCATCATCCAGTGTTGCCACAGTCCACTGCAATATTGAAAAGACCGATATTTTCGGAATACACCAATACCCTTACACAAAGCTTTTACATAAAGAGTCTCTTTCTCATGTTTAATGAACAGCTACGCAGACTATCTAGTCATACCAAGAAATGTTGCAAGCAGTTACTTAAAGAAGTTTTATACAGGAATATACACAGTTTGTATGAAAAAAAACGACTCTGGCAACACTTTTGACAACTGACTGATAATTCATAACCAATATACTCTACCTCAAACTAAAAAATATACGTTGTTTTCCAAACTGTTTTACTGGACTCGTCATTTATATCACGGTTATATTCATAGGTACACTGTTCATATACAACATCAGTTCTTGTCTGATGAGACAGAAAACTTCTTCGCAAGGTCCACTTAAAAGGCCTCAGTACCTACTTTTCCTGTTTTTTTTTTTTTTGTTTTTTTCCTATTATAAAAATATTAGACAACTGGCAAGTAACAATGAAATTTTGGAAAGCTGCCCCCAACGATACTTATGTCTCTCTAATGAACTACCTGAAATTTTCATATTATTTACTTTAGTTAAGAAATTTGAAAGCTTATAATGGTAGACTTTATACGACAGTCATTCAAATTTCTCATCTATAAACAAGTTCTTCAAATTGTGGATCATTTGATACACATTCGTAAGTATTCGGGGCGTTTTCCAAAAATTTCACTGTTGCTGATAGTTTGTTCACTATTTTTTAAAGAAATGAAAAAAAACACAGGGAATAGGTACAGAGGCCTCTTAAGGTTAGTATAAAGCAACGATCTCTAAAGCCAGATGGCAGCACTATAATTGTATGTGTCTAATGTATTTTTTCATCAAACAAAATTGCAATGCTGCTCCTACAAATTCATGCCTAAAAAGTTCAATTTCACAGAAGAAAATTCATAACCACTTCAAGAGTTCTATCAGTGCCAATTTTTATTTTCATTGTTGCTCATTGTTGAAATCACTTCACTGTTATAGTGAATATATACAAATCTATAAAAATGAAGCTCCTTGAAAAGATTATGAAATTTCATTTTAGAAAATTTTAACTCTCTAGGCTTAAATTTGTAGAAGCACTGCAATTTCGTACGAAGAAAAAATACATTAGAGGCATATGGAGTTAGTGATGCCGTCTAGTATTAGAGATCGTTGCTTTATACTAACCTTAACCAGGTTTGAACTTGCGGCAGATTTTCAGGGTCAATCCACAGTTAGCGGTTTTCACCTCTACACAATGAGGATGGGTTTTTTTATAATTTTTTATTAAAAAAATGTAAAGGTATCCCATGTGGGATACGAACGCATGTGGAGGTAGCGCTCCAAATATTGCCTACGTACGGTACGAAGTAAGGTGGGGTGGTCAGTCCCATGCTAAATCGCCTTTAGCTTCCCAAGGTGCCCAGGAGTACCAAGGACACTCTAGTACTTGATTTGATAGGCGACTGAATGCACCTCAGAGCGCCAGGCATAGAAACACTACAAGAGAAGTCTTCAGCGTAATGGCCAGGATTTGAGCCCGTGCCGCCCGATTTGTAGTCAGACGGGCTAACGCCTAAGCCACCGCGACTCATATTATAATTTTTAAAGCTATTATTATTTAAATATTAGTGCCGAATTAATATTTAGAACAAAATGTAATTTCACATATAACTTCGCAAACTTGACATGCTGTATTTATTTTACTTTATTACTTGTCACGTTACGAACTATCTTAGTTACCTGACCTTCTATTTTCAGCTTTAACACTCTTTATCTCCATTTTTATTGAATCTAGTATTCCGACTTCGGTTCTGTAGATAACTCAAAAAATGTAGATTCTCCTACCACAAGAAACTAATCATGCATCTGAGACTACGAAATTGTTAAAGCTCTTTACAATTTGCATTAAATATACACGGGGACCAAAAAATAATTTGACCATTTTTAATGAAAAACAACCGCTACGTTGATACATCAACTGATGTACGTAAACCTCACCATGAACGTCCAGACACTTCTGAGGTGGCCCAAGATGTCCACTGTGATGTCTGAAAACGCACGTACATTATACACACGGTACCGTTGGTCTCAAATGTATCATGAATACGTGCAATCGTTAATCGTGTTGAAGGTTCTGTAAGAAATTCAAGCTACCAATGATGTCGTATTTCATCACATTTTCAAATTTTCAAATACGACTTCAAAATTATTTTGTGTTTCTCGTACAACAGCGCGCCAATACATTTGTTTGGCTGTACTTCCGCGTGGTGGCTCTGGCATTTACATGACTAGCACCATCTTTTGAGAGACTATCACACTACACAGTAGCATCGTAATTCGGATCTACTTGAAAAAAAAAAGTCGTTAGGAAACCGTGGTTAAACTGTGTATACATTTTTTGGACCCCTCTATATTACACTATGTAAAGCAGCTAATCCTACAATTTAAACTAATCTATATGAAGCAGCAAATGCT
Source organism: Lepisma saccharinum (assembly GCA_022664845.1). NCBI lineage: Eukaryota > Metazoa > Arthropoda > Insecta > Zygentoma > Lepismatidae > Lepisma > Lepisma saccharinum. Next base: position 21,104 of record JAGDQP010010185.1, read on the forward strand.
CATTCATATTAGTCTACAATCCACATTCGCGATATCTGTTATTTTTCTCGACTTTGCTACTCAAAAAAGTGTGCAATATTTCATCAAATCTAAAAGCAAACTCACCACCTGCTCCAGTGCCTCGCTGAGAATATACCGTCCTTGTGGAGTATCCAAGTCAGCAATAATCCAATTGGTAAGGATCTTCAAAGCATCATCGTCCTTTCTTGTTATATACTTTAAATGTCTTGCCATTGTAGCAGTCATGTCACGGGATGATAAATTAGAAAAGGTGCTCAAATCTAATTTACTAATTGAGTCTCCTGTTAAATCTAAATACTCGCTCTTTCCATGCAGAATTCTGTCGTTTAATCTGAAAAAAATATATATCGATATTGCGTGTTAGTAATGTTATATGGATTGCACTGAATGGCACACAAAAAAACAAACTTTGAAACTTAGAACATTCAAGTAATGGTTCAGATTATTTTCCGTACGTTTCGCTAAATGCTTTCTTTTACTCTTTAGTTTAGATTTTAACGTTTTTTCTCAATTCCTTTTTTCCCCGTTTCGAAGAGAAGATCTATTGGGACATTAAGTGCACCACTTAAACTCTGAATTGTTAAGATAAGAGAAAATGAATTGTATGGGCGGTAACAGCACTATGGCTTACGCCCTTCCCGATACGGGGGAAGCCCCTTACCTTTGTCACGTCTAAACATAGCTGTTAATTAAATAAATTCTAAAATCATATAAAAACTGAAGATGTAAAATGTCTTCAGAAGAAGAAAAGCGTAAACTAAAGATGTATAGAGTCTTTGCCTTCACAAAAATAAAATAATACTACTACATAAAACTTAACAGCTAACCAACACAATCATCTCAAATAGACGGAGATAAACCTGTCTCTTGAACAAACAAAAGAACTCGTTGCAATATAGCTGATTCACCCACTAACAATGAAGCCATGTGATTGGGGATGTTATAACGTTGTCTGAGATGATTATATCCGGGACAAACTAAAAGGATGTGACGAATACATAAAATTCCATTGCATTCACTACAATGCGGAGGGTCCAAACGTCGCAACAGATATCCATGAGTCATGCGACTGTGCCCTATACGTAGACGACATACAAGTACTTCCTCACGCCTACTATCTCGGAAAGATGATTTCCATGGACTAACAGTTACCTTAATTTGTTTCAATTTATTAACAGCAACGTCATCCCATCGTCGCTGCCATTCATTCCGCGTAACCTGTCTATAATATATCAACATGTCCTGAAATGGGACATGTTGGATATCATGTCAGCTCCTAAAGAGGCCTCACGTACAGTTTGATCTGCCAATTCATTACCAACTATTAATTGTTATTTTCAATTTGAATTACTAATCACGTCCTAAATGAGCTACTGATATATTATTTCCGCGGGTATGTATTATCAATGGCTTTACTAACTGCAACATAAGTATTGCCAGAAGAAATACAAGAAGACTATTAAATTTTCCTTCATGTTTACGATTTACGATGTTCAACGAGCAGTAACGAAAAATTCCCTAAATTTTCTGTTTTCTAGACAAAAATCATTTTTTTTTTTAAATTGTCGTCGAGACACTTAGTTAGAGGGGGGTAAAAAAAAGAAAATAAGCTTAATTTTACATTCCACACGCGACAGCAGGATCAACCTAAGGGTTGACTAGGTTAAATGTAAGGGATGATCAATGCAGTAGCTTGAACATAAATCCCTACTCTTTTCCGCTACATGGCCAGCAACCTCCATAAATTGGGCAGAACTGAGAAATCTTCCTGACTTTTCTGATTTGACGAAAACTCCCGGTCTTTTCAAGGTTTTTCAGATTGCTGAACACCTTGTTTTCACAAGTCATTGGTATAAATTCTGAATGCAAGTCTAGAGTTAAGTGATTATGATGCAAAGACCACAATCTGACATAAGTTTTTCTATCCTAATATGAAATCCTCCACAGTTTACGGTTTTATTATAATTTTAAAAGCTCTTTATAGAAATTGGGGTCTCAGTCGGTCTTCATATCATTCGCAACGATTGCAGTCTGTCGTGATGTCTTGTTCTGGGAGGTCATCAGCCTCTTGAAACCTTCCAAGACCGGCATCGTAGATATTAAGGACTGCACTGCCTGTGTTAACTTTATATTGATTTTGTATAAAGAAAGCATCTCACTTTGATAACTTTCTTTATTCTAAATGTCTCAACCTAATTTAAATAAATAAACAAATAAATAAAGCGTTGGACTTCAAATCAAATAGCCGGATTATATTATAACATGCCGAGGATAACATCTCATCTAGCTGATTTCAGTCAAACCCCACATAACGAAAGGAAATCTAAATAAATATTGCTTGTCACATAATTACTTAAACCGTAGCCATACGAAGCGGCCGTAGCTCAGTGGAAGAGCGTTGCCTTCACGTTCAGGAAGTTATGGGTTCAATCCCAACGGTAGAGCATCCTGACTGAGGGTTTTCTAGGAATTTTTTCTATCACACCAGGTAAATGCCGGGATGATACCTTCAAATTAGTCTATGACCGGTGCTTCCCTCATCCTTTCCCCTGCCCTCTAATGAGCTTAGATGCATGAAGACCATAAAATAAATTTAAATTCAAACAAACAAGCCAGACAAACTTTGATTAAATATTTCTACGGTTGATCAGTGTGCTGTAACATGGTTTGTTAGTGTTTTTCGTAATTATGTGGCAACAACCTCACGGTTTGGTCTCCTCACCTTCAATTGTCTGGTGAAGCAAACTTACGATTTGTGAAAATATTAGCAATATTTATTTGAATTTCCTTGTTTTGCGAGGATTGGCTGGAATAACAAGTGGTCGACGTGCAATAATTAAGGACAGGAAGCCTGATTCCATATAGGTATTATTTTATATATTTTTTCAACCTGTATTGATTCAAAATTCTTATATTTGTTCACGTTGAAGATGTGAGCTGAGTACCAGACTAAAAAAACAAGCAAGCTTATGGATTCATTACAGAAAAGGCAATGAAGTCAGGAAGCGAACTGTACTGAACTGCATGTTGATGTCATTTTGTACGTCGTCGCTGATTTTACAATATCTCCTAAGTCGCAAAATGTAAATTTTACGGGAGGAAGAAAGAGATACCCACTAAATTTGTATTGGGAGTCCAGCATGTCGATAAAATCGGCGCCTATTACGTAAAATTCGTCTCAATTGTAAAATACAAAATTATGCAACAGGCGGTATAAAACCATTGTAATAATTTATAATAATAATAACCACCGGCGTTACAGACATATGTCCTGAGACTGCCCCAACGCCATCTGTCCGCGCTTGGTGGAACTGCTTCCATCTCTGTGACGGCAGTGTGGTCAAATCTGCGCGTCACCTAGCCACGAACAGGCGTATTAGAGGTTTTCTAGACCGAGTGGCCGTCACGTCTTTATTCAGGTGACTCTCCACTTTTCCTCACGACGCTGGGTGGACGCCGAAAAGTGGGGCTCCAGCCGGTAATTGAACCCGGGACCACGCGGACATGAGTCCAACGCTCTAACCACTAGATTATAGATCCCATAAAACCATTGTACTAATGTTTAAAAACGGAAATACTATACCTTGGCATTACGTTGGGCTGACTCATAAGAAAATCCAAAACGTTATCACTATCACCAAGCTCTCCTTTGTACACAGCCTTTTGTATTAAAGGAGTCTGGTTCATAATTTCCGTTAGAACGGCTTCTTCAAAGTCGTTGGAATTCAGCAATTTCTCTGGCAACGGAACACCATTTATCAGAACCTGTGAAAACGACCAGGAATAAAAGTTAAGACAGAGCTCATAAAAACATCTTCACTAATAACACAAAACATGATTGCTCAACGTGGCTGACTGTTGTGGTCGTATCGTACATGAGACATGAATGTTTGTGAATTTTAGAAAATTAATATCTTACAGAACTGAAGTCATCCCTTACTAAAATGGCTCCAAAATAGGAACTTTACCGAAGTTCTACTTAAGTTAAACAGAAGAAATTAGATAAGAATTAAAAGCAACGTTCAACGTTAGCACTCACGAGTGAACAAGGGAAGGCAGACATAATTCACAAAGCACTACACAAAATTATCTGAAGGTGGAAAAGAAACATCTGAGTAAACATGACAGTAAGTAAAGTCTTAACCAGAAACTAATTATGACTTGAAAGTGTAATTATGACTGGGTGTGTAGATGCCACATCAAGTTCTCGCTAATCAGACGCAAATTCATTTTGATAGTGCATTTCATTGTTATCTTATGTTAGTCTGGATGACAAATAAATAATGATTACAACTGATTGATGATGCACACTGAGCGACCGAATATCCTGTCACACCAGGCCCGGATGGTACCTTCAACTTAGGCCCGTCTACTCCTTCCCGCATCCTTTTGCTTACCTTAACACAGCCTGAGCCATAGATGCATAAAAAGGCCATTAATAAATTTAAACAGAAAATACTGATGCCAATGGTTGTTAGTGTGGATGATGACTAGTTAATACGCATTTTTTTTTTTCAATATTTTTGTATTACTTGTTAATGTGTTCAAAGTAGTTTAGCAACCGTATCGTTACGCAGCAACGACTGACTTGAATTTGAATTATCATTTAAGACCCTTAGGTGACTTTGGGTCAGGCTGGATGGATGATGGAAGAATTGGTGGAATGAAACAGAAAATTCCCGAGAAAACCAACACACACGGTGTTTGTCCACCACAAAGAACACATGGCACGAGCCGGGATCGAACCAGGGAACCCACGAACCAGAGGTGAACGCTCTACCACTAAGCCACCGCGGCCCCAGCAACAAGCGATTAAGACTACATAAAAGCTCTAATAATTTAACAATACCTTAAAAATATTAGGGACGAAAATGTCTTTATATCTTTGTATACGTCTTGATATTATGCTTTCTGTTAATGTATCTGTTCATTTTTTTACCTTTATTTTGTACTGATTGTTTCCCTTTATTGTTTGACAACTCCGTAAAATGGTCATTAGTGCTGTATCTAGGTTCTTGTTAATAAATAAATACATTTTATTTGTTGCTCGATAGATAGCATTACAATATATTTCTCGGTCCTGAGGTACTAGGATCAGTTCTTGACGAGATAAAAAAGCAAAAACTGCACAGATCAGATCTTGTTAGCTACAAAATAAAGGACTAGAACACCCCACCTTTATAAGCTAGTTAACAGAGTTAATTTTAAATAAAGACATGGTATAACGCGACAGAGGATCAAGTATTACAACTTTTGACCATGATAACATTTTGCTTATTTCTACTCCACGTATTGGCCCCCGAAGTTTTTGTACTGCTTACCCTCATACACGTGTGTATGCATAAGTAAATTGGACTATTGTGTCAAACATACGTTATCTTAATGGTTGCAACGGGTACGTTGGTACGCACAGCTAGTTCCTAGAATTATTACATCTATTTAACAACGGCGAGATGCATAATTTAGAACACTACTCATCATATATTTAATTATTCTTCGTTAAATGCCTGACACTGCTAACAATTTGTTAGTGAAAAGCTTCGCAGTTCAGACTACTACAGCATCACCGAGGACAGATTATTTAGGTAAGTTTGAATTGTTATTTTTAGTTTAGTCTGTATCTTAAAGCGAACTGAAGGCAAAAATTTAGTAGAAAGAACAGTAAAATGTTTCATGGTATTACTCCTTAGTGAGTAGCCCAGGTAGTCTTAAGTTCTATACAAATGAATATCTGTAAAAAACAGAACTTATACGCTCAGTGCCCGCCTAATCTGTCTCCAAGACACTATCCTTGGCTGAAACACGCTGAAAGGAATGCGATATAAGGATGCTGCAGCTACTTAAAAGGCAGTGAGTGACGGATGAACTGAAGGGAACACCAGAAGATTTTTCACCTGCTTCCAAGACCTTCGGAAACAATGGCAGCACTTTCCATCAATACAATGAGGCGACTACTTTGAAGGGAAGAAGGACTATTAAGTTGAAAATTATTTTTTTAACAGCGCCAGTCCTAGAACTTTTAAGACAATAATTGTACATGTTCCACTCTCCAATTTATAGACATAATTAACATGAAAATTAAACGAAAAGTCCGACACTCAAACAAAGAACAGTTGCAAGAACAATGAACGAAAGTTACTTATAATATTTTCCGAATCATAGTTCGACGGTTTTTTTTAAAAAACATATCCACACCGATATCATTTACACATTCACTCCTTTTTCATTACATTAATATCAAATAAACTTAGCATTTCAAACCAAAACCAACCTGTGGTAATTTTTTGAATCCAGATCTTTCCACAAAGTCTTTGGCTAACTGACGTCCAGTATCGTATTCTGAATCTTCTCCAAATACGTCTTCTAAATTGGCTCCAGAATATGTATTTTTTAAATGTGATTTGATGTCTTGCACAGTAACACCACCTCGGACGTTCGCGTACACCTACAAAAAGAATTATTTTAATTCCTATCAACTGTAATATGTATCGTGAAGTTATATTTTTCTAATGAATACTAAGAAATATATCAAATGTTTTTACAACTAGACCTATTAGCAAGCTGCTTTACTTCCGTTGGATTTATAAAAACAGAACCACCTTACTACAGAAATAGTGAAGAACGTAAAATATTACACGACACAACATCGTATAAACCGTGACACATTAACAATCTTTTACTCTTTATACTAGTTTTCAATGCAATGAAAAAAAAAGAAAAAAAAAAGGAAAACGGCTACAAAATGACCACACAAAGGCTGTGCCATACATCATGTTGTACGACCTTGAGCAGTCTTGACCAAGAAATGGCCCTAGCTCAGCTGATACAATGTTGACTTTCCATTCGGGAGGCCCTGGGCTCGATACTTGCGGTCATCCTGACTGAGGTTTTTACGGTGTTTTCTCCTGTCACACCAGGCATTTTCCCGGATACTTTCAACTTAGGCCGTGACCGACTCCTTCTCGCACCCTAGCCTGAACCATAGATGCCTAAAGGCCGCAAATACATTCAAATTGAGCAGTTTTGGAATTTGACAGCGCTTGTACCACTGCACATGACACTCTACCTTATAACTAACCAACCCATAACTGACTCTTTGGACCCGACGATCTGACCAAAAGATTAAAAAAAAACGTGTCCAATGGAGCAAATCTATACTTATGAAAAATTCAATCACGGAAGTTCAAACAATTTTCTTGATGAAATATGGATTATGTCGTGACAAAGCAAGTTATTGGTCTTTTAAAGGGAACAGGAAAGAACACAAAGAAATCCACATCGATTTGGAAGCAAATTTGGCGCGTGCTTCTTCGGTTAAGTAAAAAATAATCACGACGATAACGTAAGATAAACAGAAAGACAATCACCAGCCCAGTGGTACGCAGTCATGACATTATTAGATCATAGAGGTCCTCACAAACTTGCAATCGAATTTAGAATTGTACTCCTGGTTCACTCATGATAATGTTCCTGGTCACAGTGTATTGTCTGCTATAGAGAGTAGGTGAAGTATGTTAAGATGTAACTTCATTATCTTCCCTCGAGTCCAGCCCTTGCTTCCTATGAATTTGGGATTTCTCCTTGTGTCAAGAAGTAATTCAAGGTTATAGTTTGCAACAAAAGAGGCGCTGCCTGCAGTACCTGAAGGAATCTGCAACTAAATACTGAACAAAAAGTTTGTGAAGGTTCTACGATTCGTGTGAGCGAAGCAAAAATTGTATTAACAAAATACTTTGTGAAAACCTAAAATGCTCACATTTTACAAGAACTATGGAACAGCTTTCGTGTATATAACCTTGTTTCGTCAAACGTTTAACATTCGCCTTCCTATTAACACTAAGTTTCTTTTTTTACTCCCTTCATGTGCAGACTTTGAAAATGGGATTTCAAACCTAAAGAATTCTACTTTCTAGTCAATTCTGCTCTTAAGGATAATCTAAAGCAAAGATCTCCAACAAAAGATGGCAGCATTATCTCCGTATATGTCTAATGTATTCTTATCGTTGCACGAAATTTCCTTGCTCCTCCTACAAATTCAAGCCTGGAGAGTTCAAACTTTCAGGGAAGAAAGTTCATAACCAATTCAAGAGCATGATCGATGCCGATTTTTAATATTCTTTTTTGTTCATTGTTGAAAGAGCTTCATAGTTATATGTATCGATATTCACAACAACAATGAAGGAAAACGAAAATAGAAAATCGGCATTGATCATGCTCTTGAATTGGTTATGAACTTCCTTTCCTGAAAGTTTGAACTCTCTAGGCTTGATTTTGTAGGAGCAGCAAGGAAATTTCGTGTAACAGTGAAAATGCATTCGACATATACGGAGGTAGTGCTGCCATCTTTTGTTGGAGATCGTTGCTTTAGATCATCCTTTAGTGCAATTGCAGAAAAATCAATTACTATTCACATGTCATGAAATGGCACGCTCTTTTACGATACAAGTGGTTAGGCATAGAATTTAGTACCCAGTAAATAAGTATGGCATCTGGCTGGTGGATGAGTGAATTTGCTAAAAGCCTTCAAAATACGGGGTCCTGGGGTCGATTACTATTGAGTACGAACTCTACGTAATGGTTCGGAATCTACTTAAATAGCGGTTCCCGTCCTTAGGACATCATCTCCATTTGGTGAAAGACAAACCACTATTGGTTTACCCTGCCCTGGGTCATAAACCTGGATCTAGACAAAATACCGATTATCATTACCATATAAGTAAGTACCACAAAACTAAACAAGCTTTAAATTTAATTTGTGGGCACGCTGACCAAAATATTTGATTCCTAATACAACAGCAGGCTACAAGTAAAGTAATTCGCAAGGCACACCATTGTGCTTAATGGTGAAAAAAAAATCTCTAACATACAATTACCGTCAGCTCTCTCTCTTAAAGGCTTGTGTACAGCAACGCTCTCAAAAGCTAGATGGCAGCACTACATTCGTATATATGTAATGTATTTTATCGTTGCATGAAATAGGAATGCTGCTCCTACAAATTCAAGCCTTTCAGGAAAGAAAGTTCATAACCACTTCAAGAGTTCCATCCGTGCCGATTTTTTATTTTCTTTTTTGTTCCTTGTTGAAGTAGCTTCATTGTCATAGGTTTGGATATCCATAATAATGAACAAGAAAGAAAATTAAAAATCGACATTGACCAAACTCTTGAATCGGTTATGAACTTTCTTCCTTAAAAGTTAGAACTCTGTACGCTTGAATTTGTAGAAGCAGCATTGAAATTTCGTGCAACGATAAAAATACATTAGACATATACGGAGATAGTGCTGCCATCTTTTGTTGGAGATCGTTGCTTTACATTAACCTTAATGCAAAAGAATAAACAGTTCAAGTCATAATGCTGCAGCTAACGAGGAGACGCGCAAGGTCTTAACGCCGCCAGTATTGATCCAACAAATATACATCCTTACCTCCGTGATAAAACCTAGTCCAGCAAAATTCGTTTTCATCTCAGCCACATAGTTGAAAGCGTTAAGGAAAGCTACTCCAGCGTCCTCCTCCCCTGTAACATTTGGGTCAGGATTCACAGCAAACACTATGCCTATCCTCAGTGGAGCAAAGTTCACGTAGAACGACTCAGCTAATTTTAATAACGGCTCAGCTTCCTCCTTCGATGGATCAACAATAATAACCTGCAATTGAAGAATACAATTTTACAAGATTATCTTAATGCACATCAGGTAATTTTGTAAACTTAATGGTATGAAATAACGATATGTCATATTTCAATTCGTACTCAACTTGTCAAAAGTATTGTTGTTTTCGGCCGAAAGCACCCCAGTAACATAACATACAGCATAGCTCCAGGCAGTTTGACAGTGGAAGAGCATTCCACTGGCGTGTCCTGTGAAACCGTATCCACATTCGCAATTTTTTTTATCACTTTCGATGAGAAAAAGAGGCAGTTGGGAAGATCGATTAAGAGTAAAACAGTAATTTCCTTTCCCCAAAATTAGTGAAAGGGAGATCGCGTCAATCTGCTTCAGTTGGTTAAGGGGATTCCTGCTTCCAGCCTTCCTAACACGTTTTCCAGAATATTCCTCAATTCCACCGCCGGTATTTTCGCGAACTCGCGACATACTGCATTTCTGTATTGTGTTGAATAAGGTTTATGCCAAGTTTGGTGCAGGTACATAACATGTTACAAAAAACGCGATAAATTTGACTAAAATTTACATTTCTTTTCTGTAATGAAGCTCCCTCTAACTGTCCCCGGGCATCGAGTAAGGAATGGGAACGTGCATTATCATGATGAACATCCATGACTTGTTTTGTCATATTTCTGGCCTCTTGCACCGCACTTTTCTCGTGGAACAAACTTAGACTGGACGATAAATATCACTCTAACATGGCATTCATTAGCACTTAACTGGGCCGTGGTGAGGACTGTTAGAACCACTGTGAAAATTGGGTTGTTGCTACATCGTACGCGTAGACCCATGTTTCATCGCCAGCGTATCGACAACTCGAGGAAATAGGGTCAGCATTTTCTCGGCATAACAACTCTTCACGTTCTGATATTGTCCTCTTTTTGTTTGGTTGTTAACAGACATGGCGCTAACTTTGTGGTAACACATCGCATCTGCATTTTCCCGTCAAAATCGTGACACGAGCCTATATTGGAGATATTCAGTTTAGAAGCGACTTCCCATACGGTGAGACGATGGTTAGAATAGACGATTTTCCATGTGATCGATGTCGGTAGGTGTTCGACCATCCGGAGTTTGCGTCGTAATCGGGTAGACTCGATTTGAAAAGTCTATCATTCGTAACACTGTATTCGACTCAAGCATTCCTCACCACAGGTTTCATGCAACATGTCAAAGGTCTCTGAAAATTTTGTACAATCTGACAGATTTCACACAAACTCGCCGCTCTTCCAGTGCCTTCATGGTCGAGTAACTCAATCACCACGGGTACTCAACGCGCTCTACTGCGTTATTGTGGTTAGCCAAAGGTTTGTAAACTGATCTAGTTAATGTCCTAGGACATCGCTAGGCGCCACCACTGTCAGTTCTCAATCACATACATACAAACTTTACAATGAAAGTTCAGTTTCTTTCTGGACAGACCTCGTATATATCGTGTGAGTATTTTGAAAGTAGCTCCGAAAAGTTTCATTAATATCATCTTCGGGCTACGTTTTTCTCCGCACTTGGTATAGGGGAGAAGGTAAAACATGACACGAAAAGTATAACCTGTACTCAAGAAAGTTTGAACTGTAGCGACGGTTTCAGTTCTAGGATGCAGATAGAGATGGGAAGTTCGGTTCGTATGAGAGACAGTTCGTCGTGAAACAGATCGTTAAAAAAATCCAGTTCAATATAACTAGTATGTTTAGTTCGCAAACTAAAATAACCCCTAATAACCGCACAACGGCCTTGATATACTGTGTTTGATAATAAATATTCTAATTATTATCTAAAATCTAATAAACAAGTGTTATTATATTTAATAATTCTAAAATCAGCAAACAAAAGAGAACACACTCTTTAAAGTTCATTAACTCTCACCTAACAGACTCTACTTAAATACATCTTCCCTGGTGTTTTCACTGTACACATCTCGCAACGGCTCCATCGGCTGACCATCCTGACTCAGGGTTTTCCTCGGTCATACCAGGCTAATCTCGAAACGGTACCATGAATAAGACCAGGGCTGTTTCCTTCCAAAATCTTTCCTCTTTTATATGTTGCTAAATTATGACGTGTAATGAGCTGTATCTGGTATTTGTTACTAAACAAATAAAGCTTAACTGAAGCGAGTCAAACATTACAACTACTTAAAAAAAATAACATATCCACGTAAGCACTATGTTTTAGTTATTTGAAAATTCTAAATGCCTGGCGTTGTTGAATAAATAAAGATTTTACACAGTTTTTCTAAAACTGCCCGTTAAAAGGTAGTTAACGTAGGATTCAAGCTGAGACAGTTTCCCACTGGATATTATTTTAACAGTATTTAGTGTCTAAACATTCCATCAATCACAACAAGAATGATAAGCAAACAGCTATTGTATTAACGTTTTACTTCTAATCATCTCAGGAAGAATTCAGAGAAACTCGAATCACCAAGGTAAATAAATACATTTTATAAAAAAATGTACAACCAAGACTGTCTTAACTTACTTACTCTATGGCTTACGAAACTCGTAAGTTCATCGCCGCAGTAACGAACGTTCGCAATAGGATTCTACCCAGGGCAAGATCAAGCCAGTTTTCATCACAAACACCTACTTCTCGAAGATCAATTCTAATATTGCCTCATTAGACCCCTTTAAATAAGATTGTCCTACCAGATTTTTTTTAAAGTACCTTGCCCATTCGATACATACCATATTGTAGAGATTTTTCCTGACACTTCTCAACATGCCTGGAAAAGTTGGTCTAAGTAGATCCATCAATGAACTGGACCATCGACTGTACTGTTTATCTTTTTCAATGTCATTCACGAAAAGCACAGCGGAATCTCTTATGTCTATCGCATATTCTTGATTGGAAGACTGGAAATCCAAAGCCATTAAAGGTGTCATCTGATGGTCCTCAATACCTAAACGAAACGAAGACAGTCGCCATTAAAACTGACGCGAACAGGAATATACAGTTACACACAATACATCAAGAAACAAAATATTAGATATCACAACACTATATCAGAATCAGTAATAAAAAAATAGATGACGGTGCCCGGCGGCCATGTTTGTTTACAGTTAAAAGAGTTCGCGTACGATGCGGCAAAACGACATGTCCAAACTCAGTAATAATTTCAGAGTATAAACCGCTAGCAGAAAATGCATTTCGATGCTGATGAGTGGTACGTTTTCTCCACTGAATCAACGGTAATTTACACCACCGTAAAAACGTTTATAGAACGTAGATATCTAATCTATCATTTTTAATGGACTTGTTACAAGTTAATTTCCCAGCATGAAAGTATGTCGGCTGCTTTGTAGTAGTGCTTTAAACAATATTTATTTGTTTTGTGAATTTCTTGCATATACACAGAATTTGATTAAGACCATTGTCCGGTTAAATGGAATGAAAAGTCGAAAAAAAAAGTAACTTCTGCCCTTTTTATGTAGATGTATTGTGACCTTATCCTTAGCAGTACCCAAATCAAGATTTATTTTCCCCATTCCACAGACACCTCGAGAAATGAACTCCAACTTTGTATGCTAACTAAATATGATCACAATACTCAATCTGTTGACTTTCTAAAAATCGGTTCTGCAAGTCACCACGCCTCCCTCCCCTCTCTTTCGACGATAGGTGTTAAAGGGCTCGTTTATTGATACCACATCATTATGAATAATAATAGTGCTTAACGCTTGCTTCATTTTGGTAGACTGGAACCAGGTTCTTCTGTTTGTAAAAGAAATGGATAGAAGCTGTATTAGTCCGTTGTCAATATCAATTTCTATGCTGTCTTCGCCCAATTTCCTTTAACCTTTTCCTTGAGGTAACAGATTTGCGCAACACAGAGCAGCAGTTGTGGTAGTTCGCTGGCGGCTTTCGCGTATATAACAACGCGTCTGTTTGAGTAATCGTGTGACTTCAATCACACGATATTTTACGGTTTCGTTTGGTATTTCTAAGCACAATTTGAATTACACAAATTTCCCATTCCAACAATATATAAATGAATAAAAACCTTGCATACGCATTATTATTTGTTAAAAATAAATTATTGTGAACCATCTCCATAGTAGCAATTATCTTACTGTTTCGGCCACCATTTTTAAACTTTTCTTTTGTGAACAATTAACGTGCTCGTAGGTCAAACTTCTGATGAAGTTTTCTCGATGAAATCATTTGGGGAGTGGTACCAGAAAAGGAAAAAAGACGGTGAGTAAAATAAATATATATTCTAAAGTAAGAAAAAAACAATTCAGAACTCCACATAAAACTATAGTATGAGAGAGAATCTTGACTCATTACAGTACTTTCGCTATTTACATGTTTAGTTAAAATTCGATCCGAAAGGTGGAATCCCAAGGATCATTTGACTTCGGGAGAGTCGACAAATCCTTCATCATTTAGAAACAGTGTCAAAATTATATCGTATATAGTAATATGTTAACTAGTATAAGTTTCGTTGGAGAGAGGAGCCGCGTCTAGGACTGGGATGAGAAACTCCGAGTTCCGGACATCTGATATCCGTGGACAAGACCGGATGCTGTTTCGCAAATTATAATTGTAATTATGTTTTCCAATAAATAATTCAATGTCAGGATAGTACTGAAGCTTGAGCCGTTGCACAAAATATAAACACATATTTCCCTACGGCACTGCCTACAGCGTGACGCTGGAAACGACAGTTTAACAGATGCAGCCAATATAAACGCTATACATGCTACAACACCACAAGTTAACAACAGCGAAGGAGACTGCTGGCATGCTCAATATTTCCTATCACATTACAATCAAGGGCTAAACAACTTTACCTATTTTATGGAGACCTTCCATCACCCGATACTCCTGCCTGACGACTTCAAGCAACGTGATGATATCGGTAACATCCATGTCGAAAAACATTCCATTCAGAAACAGAGCAGTGTCAGATGATTGAATATTGAGAGCACTTGCAAACCTTTCCTGATTTTTCTTGATTTCTTTCTTTAAATCAGGATTTACAGGAGTTCGCACAAGAGATCTCGCCTAAAAAGTAAAGAAAAGACAAATACAACACATGCTTACTTCAGCATGTACACTGAAATGCATTATTGAATGCACAAGTTACGATATTAAGTAACTATAAGACAGTCAACAAAAATTAAATAATGTATTGGGACGTACAAGGAGTGTAGTATTCAATTGATTATAATCATATTTAATTTTATTTATGGTCTTTAATCATTGGAAAGTAGTCGGCCAGGAACTAGTTTTGTAGGTACCATCTCGCATTTTCCTGATGTAACTTAGGAAAAACCATAATCAGGATATGCGGTCTTCAGAATTGTTACCAGGACACTCTGTGTGCTAAGCCAACGCTCTACCAACTGAGCTACGGCCGCTTGCTATCAGATTGATTATGTCAACAAAGATAACCAACACTACTCACGTTCGTGTTTTAATCGATCGTCGGGCTTTAATCAAATAAAAACACACAACGCATATCCCAAAAATTTCATTAATAACACTACTCAACTTATTTTATGGTCTTAAACATCTTTGTTCAGGACAGGATAGGGTAGGGGAGAGGATGTCGGCTACGGCCTAGTTTGAAGGTACCATCTCGGTACTGGTCTGGTGTAACACATGTGACCTGCAGTATTCGAATAATAATTCATTTGAATATTATTACAATCCAATAACTCGAACCAACAGATAATGTCAATAATCAAACTATACTTCTGTCCAAAAATAATATCCCCACTTACACTCTTTTTTATGTATTACTTCACATATTTCGAGATAAAACGGCTTTAAAGTTAGAAAGCAGCTAGTGTTAGTTATTTTAGGAGAAAGTAACAGTTAACTGATTACTGTAGATTTCACATAGATAAATCTACAATGCATTGCCTACTACGTGTACAAAATATGAATTATATTTATCATATATCTTCAAATCAGTGTTTTAGACAATTTTGTTTATTTTTATTTGTGCTGAACCACTGGATTTCAACATTGTCTTTGAAGGACAAAGTGTGTACAGTAGAAATTAGTAAAGACTAGCACTTTCATTTGTCTCTAGCTTGTTTCATTATCCGTCCAGAGGTGTCGTAATCTGTTTACGCATCTGAGCCCGTCAATTTACGATGATTTCACTGTTGCTTCTTTATTAAGTTCTGGGCAGCTATTGTTGCTTTTCTCTATTGTTTCGCAACAATAGCAAGTGTGTTACCAGACTTTAATATGATGTATATTGTGTTTCTAGATCATCGAACCGAGCCGCCGCAGCTCAGTGGTAGAGTGTTCGAGTAGCAATCGGGAGGTCGCGGGTTCGACCCCAGAGACCGACCATCCTGACTGAGGTTTTAACTCAATCACACCAGGCAAATGCCGGGATGGCAACTTCAACATAGGCCCTGGCCGACACCTTCCCCAATCCCTATCAATTCTAAATCATCAAGAAGAGAAAAGTCATAACTCCAAGGAATCACTGCAAGATTTTGGCACTGAATGCAGAAGGAATATCCAACAGAGAAATTGACAGACGGCTTTGGATTGATTATAAACAGTCGGAAATAGGTTAAAAAAGTAAAGAGAGTCTAGGATGTCAAGTTTAAGGTATTGATGCAGTCAAGGCAGATAGTTTTAAGAAGGAAAAAGAACTGGGGCATACAATTTCATACCAAATAGGCCTTTCTATTAATAATTTTTTAAAAAAAAAGAGAGGCTGCAAAGAAACCACGTTTGTCCGAAAAGCTCATTCAGTACAGATAAGGATGTGTTGGCACGCGTATGAACATTGGGCAATTGAGGATTGGACGAGTGCAATTTTCTCAGATCAAAAGAAATTTACTGTTTGGTAATGGTGATGGTTTGAAACTCTGGACGGAGTTACGGGAGGACTTATAGAAGCACTGTATTGTGGAAGCGAAGTTCAGTGAAAGTGTAATGGTATCGGGAGGAATATTTTCCAGAGGGAAGGGATGGATTAAGATTTGTATCGGAACAATAGATAGATTACTGTGAAATACTTTTAAAAAAGGGTTTTGAGTACAGGTATGGAAGATTTCACTGTGCAAACCTCGGACCATTCATATTTCACGATGACAATGTCATTTGTCAATGATTTAGGGTTCCCAAATCTAGTCACTTAGCAGTTACACTAGCATCCCAATTCACCTGACATGAGAATTTATGGTCGGTTATAGCTTCAAAACTTTGTAAATATTGCTCCACTAGTAAAACCAAATAAGTACAAAACTGTTCATGTTTGGAATCATAAAATTTAGCTTAGTACTCGTCAGAAACTTCGTAGAGAGAATGCCACAAAAAGTTCAAGACCTACAAAAAAAAAAAAAAAAAAAAAAAAGACGAGGTTGATACACAAAGTACTACGGCAAACTTATTTTTATCTGATATTTAGTAAAATTTAATGTATAATAATGTTTTTTAATGCAACAATCAAATACTGTCTCCTTGTTATAATTTTAATTAGGTTAGTTGTCATTCTAAATTTCATTCATTAAAACCTGTTGGTGGGGTTATTTTCTTTTTTAACCAAAGTGTAATACCCCAATGAATAATGAAATGAATTTGCGACAGTGATATGCAAGATGATTCGAAATAGCCGTGTTAATAGTCGCATATGTGCGCGTGACAGGAATATGGCTGTCAGTATTTACATAATGGATAATAAAACAATTATCTGGATAATTTCTGTACCAAAGAGAACTAACTGAAATCGTTTATAGATCTCTTTTTCAGAATTCTTAGCCATATATACAGCTTATAATTTACCATGTGAATGGGAATTTGAATTGAATTTAAGGCCTTTACGCAACTCTGGGTTAGGCCGAATGAATGATGGGTGACTTACTGGAATGAAGAAAGTGCAAGGAACGGGAGAACCCCGAAAAAAAAAAAAAACACGCACACGGTGTCTGTCTACCACAAACACTACATGGTACGAACTGGGAACTCAACTCATCCGATGTGAGCGTTCTATCACCGAGTCACCGCGCTATGTCAATGGGAGAACGAATGGAAAGTTAGTGGTCTTTTCTTCATTTCAAGGCACCATCCCAGTGTGTACCTGGTATTAATGAGAAAAACCATGGAAAACACATGTCAGGAGGCCGATCTAGGGATCCGAACCAGTGTCCTCCCAATCAGGAAGCGAACACACTTCAGTTCCGCCATCAAGCTCCCAGTGACAATGGCTTTAAACAAGTCTTTATCTGCCACTACGTTGTTTATTATTCCTTAATCAATCTCTAATATGTATGATCACAATTTATGACCTCAAATAAAACACTCCTTACCTGAATAGGAAAATTCTGAGCAATGTGAGTGAGCACTTTGAGAGCTTCATCTCGAGGAGAGTTCATGATGCGTTCAGCTGCTTGAAGACTTAGGTCCTGAATCTGCCAAACTTTGAGAGGAGCCATTTCATTAGTTGTTTCCAGAAGATGAGTTCGAAAGCGATCAAGCTTATCCGTTTGGTCTGGATATAACGTCCTGTCAAAAAGGAAACAAGAATGTTCAGAATATAAAAACAAGACGTGCCACCATCTAGTTACAAATAACTAAAAAAAAATCTACTTGGACAATATTTCAAAAGCCATACAATATTTGACAATTAAGTCAAGCTTAATATAGTGACTTAAAAGACGAAGATGAAAAAATTTACATTACAACTACCAAAGGTAAGAGTCAGGAAGGATAAAGAAAGACTGACTTTGATTTGACAGTAGCTTTGAGTGTTAACAGTAACTCTGAGCATGCCTGTAACTCCAACCTATGAAGTTTTAATGTATTTCATATTTTTCTTTGTACTCACCTGACGATGCTTCATTAGATGAAGTAAAATATTGTGACTATAGGTTTTTTTCTTTTCAACGCATGCAGATAATTTTAACAGAGGGTAATTGAATATATAATAATATATGTTTTTAGTTGTGAAGTATGCTGTTAGCATGTGTGTTTACAATAAAATATATAAGATACATGAAATGTGGACGTATGTTTACATATAACTGCCTACGGCAGCACTCTGGTGGCGTTTTATCTGAATTTGAACTTTTATTTTTATGGCCTTTAGACATTTAAGGCTCAAGCCGGGATAGGGGAGAGAAAAGGATTCGGGAAAGTGTCGGCCAGGGCCTATGTTGAAGGTACATTCCCGGCATTTGCGTGGTGTGACTGAGGAAAAAAACTTTAAAAAATCTCAGGATGGCCGGCCGCTCGGATCGAACCCAAGACCTCCAGAATGCTATGTTACGCCAACGTTCTACCAATGAGCTCGGTGGTGGCGTTTCATTTAACTTAGTCTCGGGAATTCTTTGGTACCAGCTCGTATATGCACTCGGAAGGGAGATACGCATCAGAATAAACAGGGGAAGATGCTGGGAAAAACCAGTACCGTTCGGACAGAAACAAGAACCTTTAATTCGTTAGGAGGACGCTCTCAATAATTTAGGGAATCATCTTATCTTCGAATATAATATTTGTAAACAGTTTTATTAAACCATGTGTATGTACATAAAGGCCTAGCTAGTATAGTTCCTGCATGTCAAATACTCTTACTAAATGCATAATTTTCTAATCCTTACTTAAAAAACGCAGAACTGTGTATTGACCCCTCTTAATCCGTAGGCAACTTACCAAAACAAGAGTTAAGTTCTACCGAGTGTGTTCCAAAAAATCTGAAAGCATTTTTTTTTAAATATATGATTTCACTACAGCACCACAAACAAACATATAAACACATACTTCAATCTGTGGAAGTTGAATCCTTCTAGCTCTTCTTCTTCCTCCTCCTCTTCGTCTCCGGCGCCTCCTTTATCGCCTCTTACTTTGGTATCATCTTGAGCTTTGTATTCTGTGGATTTGATTTGTAGTTCTACACCGTAACCAGAAAGCCTCAACTTCTTGTCGGGACGTTCCTGTTGGGGAAAGAAAATGTAAGTGCAAAAAAACGGTTTTACACACATCTTTATAATCCAATATTTTACTATATAACAGTAACTGTTGACGTCTAGCCAGGAGTCCGACTGCATTACAAAGTAACCCAGAAATCAGGATATCAGAAAAACACCCAGTACAACCAGAGGTGGCGCTGGTAGACAATTTCATTTAAAGCACGGTTTCTACTGTAATATTCAATTGTAATCTTTTGTACTAGTTAATTTTACATATGTATAACATAGAATATGTTCTTTTGCATAAACAACACATGTAATAATTGTTGTACTCAATAAACTTTAATAAAACCCTTTTTGTACGGTATCACAGCTAATGGTTGAAATAAATAGAACTTGAAACTATACAACCCACTGTTTCATTGAGTGTTTTTTGGCCTTGGTTGCTTCTTGAAGCCTAATCTCCATTCTAAGCTTCGTGTATCTCCCTGCTTAGAGGATGTTCCTTCTTGAAGTTGAATCTCCCAAAATGGTACGTTGAAGGAATTTCTTCTCAACATCTGCTGCAACCTAGGTAACTTCAGTCGTAATTACGAGGCGGGTTCAGGATTTTCGAATCAGAGGACCTAAAGCCTCTTATGAAAGCCGAATCTAAGCAAGAGAAACGAACCCAAGGACAGTCATATCTTCAACCCAGGTGCCAAAACAGACGCCGTACTACTACAACTGGCACGCAAGAGATCAAATTTTCCTTTGACTTTAGTCCTTAGGTTTCTCTAATCAGTAGCTTTATTACACTGCACATTCCAATACGTTTAAGAAACAACAATTTTGGATAAAAAAGACCAAACATGGAGAAGGGTTAACCCTGTACAAGATAATCACACCTATCTGAAGGGGGCACATTGAATGTAGTGGTTCAGGACTGTATTGATTTATATTTATTCCTGTAGGTACCCTTATCGTAGCGCGGAAGAGAATCCCACGGCGTAGTGGGCTAGGGCCTAGTTTCAAGGCATCATCCGCGAATTAGTCCGGTGTGACTGAGGGAAAACAATGTCAATATGGCTGACCGCTGGGATCAATCCTCGGACACAGACTGCGAAGCCAACAATCCAACTGAGCTATGGCCAATCGGTACATAGTAGTTTCGAATCCGCTTAAAAATGGGGTAAATCTTTACAATAACTTGGCTTAACTTCCCGTAAAGGTGGAAGTTTTAATTTTCTACAAGATTTCAAATGTCTTTCTTTTGTACATTAGGGTATTGGTTCCTTCATCTACACAAGTATTATTCAACATACTACTTTCAATGAAGAACTTGAACAAAAACAAACAAATTCAATGATTTAACAAGTCCCCCCCCCCAAAAAAAAAAGAATGAACACTGAGTCTCTTAAGCTCCCGTTAAACCAGAACATTCAACACTTTTGCTTCAGAACATCTGTCTAAATACAAGGCACATGTCGAGCAGCAATAGAAAGCAGGAATGTTGATGTTTATGAATATGTAGGCAAACAAAATTAACTTTATAGACTGCAGTCTGTTAGTATCGCGAAAGAAAGTAAACAAAACGGCATCGACGAAAGAGTGCAATGTCAAAATGTGCAGCAGAATCAGCGAAAACAGGCATTACATGTCATTTGCTTTCCACAAAACTTGCTTATGGTAACATGTTGCAACATGCACAAAAAGGTACACTAAACTTCTTATATTTAAACAACAGATGAAACAATGGAAATAACATACTTGGGCGATTTGTTTACATTTTTATTTAGGCATTAATTGAAGACTTCTTGCAACACTGTAAGAACTGTTACCACTTTTTATATGTTCGCAAGTGCTCTTAAATGTAGCGCCACTTATCTAATTTTTATTTATGGCCTTTAAGCATCTAAGGCTCAGGCCGGCATAAGGGAGAGAAAAGGATTCGGCAAGATGTCAGCCAGGGCCTATGGTGAAGGTACCACCCCAGGATTTACCTGGTGTGACTGACGAAAAGCCTGAGTCAGGATGGTCGGACGCTGAAATCGAACCCACGACCTCCCGAATGCTACGCCAATGATGTACTACTGAGGTACGTCGGCTCTGCACTGATATGATTTAACTTGGTCTCTGTAGAAGTTCTTTATATTGAAAAATTTCCTTTTAGGCACATACAGCGTTTTCTTTATAAGTTTTCAACTTAGTAAGAAATACTTTTCAACTCAGACTCTCCTGCTCTCGTTACCCCATTTAGCAACGAACATTTCCGTCACAATTTGAAATATAGTGCTGCGTTATTTAGTATTTCTACTGGTTATGAATTAACTGAAAACATATGTTCAGGGTTCTATTCAAACACTTTTGGAATAATGCTGTTTTAAAAAGCATTCTCCTGATACGATTTGATTTAAAACAACTACCAATGTAAGAATCGCTTACATCTGTCAATGGTACTCATTGGTGAAGGCCAGACGGTCTCAAACACGTTAACTTCTTTTGTTTACTTGCGTTTGACATGAAACGAAAGCGGCGCGAACACTGTGAAGCATCAATCTTCTTCATCTCAGAGATCACACTTTTATCGTAGCATTCTTTTTGTGAAACCAGGAATATCCCTCGCGAATCACTTAATCTAAAAATAATGCCCACAGCTCCATCCAGCGTAGATCTCGGGCGTGCTACACTCAATAAGTATATACCATTTATTAAATGAAGAGAATAAGAATTTCAATAAAGCAATAAGAGGAAGGGAATATACTTTTATTAGGTTCATGGAGCACCGGACTCCAAAACTGCATTTGGTAGGACCATCAAAATTTAGTTTCTATTACAGTTATCCTTGTATTTACATTTACATTATATAGAAGGAAAAATTAGTTACGATTACATTATATATAATTTATTATATTTTTTTAAACATAATATAGTTTCGTTGTCTGTATTAATATAATTAGTAAATTGTTTTAAATACCAAATTAACTTCAAAATCCATTAAACATTTATATTCGCTCGCTTCATATATTCACATATTTTAGTGATGCCATCTGTTGAACACCATTTCAAATTTTCTTATTAACATTGCAAATTGGTATTTAATATTGAAAATCTGATTAAATCATTTTTATCTTCATTAAATCAAAAATTAAATTAATTAATCTTTAAATAAGTCAAAAAATATCATTATATTTCAATTATTGGGGTTAACTGCAACTTAATATTAACAAACAATCAACAAACACACTTTGAAAATGTTAGTTACTTACCTTAACATAATGTCGTAACACGTAATCCACTTGCCCTGAAGACGCAAACTCTTTTAACGTTGTATGGAACTTCCGAAACTCATGCGTACCCAGTTCTCCATACAAGACAACTCCAACAGAGTTGTTCTGGGATCCAGCGTAGTGGTGATCAATGTTAAACATCTCCGGTTTATCCCCGAATGGTCTTTTTATGAGGTTTTCCATTTCTTCGATGCTGCACGTCAACTGGCCTTGGACATCGGCTACTGTCGAGCACTCGACCGGTAACTCTCGATCAAAGGCCACCTGATGATACATTTCAATTTTCGGCGAGTAAATATGCAAGGACAAAGCAAATTTTAAAATTGATATCTGCATTGGCGATACAAATGTACTTGCTTCCGAAAGGATGAACTCATAATACTCCTTTGGTGTTTCTATAGTAAGAAAAAAAAGAAAGACATAAAAAACATAAGCATGCCAACAGTACATACATATTTCGGAATATAATCGCTAAATCAGTCGAATGTTATCACTTTACAATTTAATCTATGTACAAAACTGAAGCAGCAGGGTACTACTTAGAAATTCACTTTGATTCCAATCATACACCTACTTATATTTGTACTCTAACAGACTGATAATGTTAATAAAGGAACAGAAGAAAACGATATATTTACCTTTTATTTAGGAGACGTTCACATATCACGTAAGCACCGCTCCTCCTCGTTGTAAGCAGAAAATAAGTAATGTCCGACTTCTTCTTGCGCTTACGTAAGAGCTCTCAAATTTCTTATCGTTCTTACCTACTCCAAGTAACTGTAAATCTTTATATTTACACTATGTTTGTAAGATGACACACATTAAATCATTAATAAATATTAATTTAACATCTCTTAATGTATGTTTTATAAAAATTATCCGCAACAAAAATGTGGAACTTCCCGAGTACAAGCAGTGCACTATCTCGTGTGCATGTGTATTTGTCTTACGTAAGCATTGCCCCGATACTCCCTCCCCACTGTCAGCAAAAGTAAGCAAAGCTCTTTGAATGCTTAGGTAATACCTGAACGACTCCTTACTAACTAACTACTTATTAAGACATCCATTTAGGCGTTACCAATGAACATATCTGTCGATAAATGTTGTATAATTTATGCTATTTTTATTAACCCATTTGAGATTAGTACAACTTAAGTTATTTATAAGAATAGCACAACGTTTCAAGTTATTAAATAAAACTTAATCACAAATTAACACTCTCCTGTCACCTAGTGGAAACTGTATCAGCAATTTTAAGAGCTTTTATGCAAAATAATTCAACTACAGGGTACCTGAAATGATTCTGTTGTTTACCATTTGAGGTTTAATTTTTCCACCAGCAAACGCCGGGATGACGCCTTCAACTAAGACCTTGGCCGACTCCTTCCGAGGTCCTTTCCCTTACTCTATCATAAAGTTTAAAAAATCATTTGTGGTTTCACCTCCATTCTAACAGTGTCTGTGAAACTTCTATAATGAGTATTGTACAAGAGGTTATACCAATAAATTTTACCTATGCTAATACATTACCAGTCAGATCTCGCAAGTAGCCAAGACATCTGCTTAGAACAAAATAATCTATTTGTAAGAAAAAATATTTTCAATCTTGTTTTTCGAATTCCTCTGCACTCTTTCCTATGCCACTTTCAAGATTTTCTCAAGAATGTCACAAAAAATATACCGTACTAGAAGGAAAGACACCCAGATGACATCGGTTATCTCTATTCTTAATTTCTTGTACAGAAGAAAGTATTAAAATACACTCTGAAGTCACCCCCAATCATTAATCATACAAGACAAAGGAAAGACCATACTTACTGTACTGTATAAATTCAGGATCTAATCCACTTATACTATCTATATAACCCCAGAAAAAGTCCGGATTCTCGTCTGCAAGGTACTCCGTTACCTCCAATATGAGAGGTGTAATAGGCCATTTTGCATCGATTAGAGTTGTCACAGATTTAGGCTTCTTTTGCTTTGCCGCCTGGCTCAACTGAGGGATTGAATTTAGGTGAAGTATCACAAAAAGGAACATCAACCATACTGGACGCTGAAAAAAAAAGTCTAATTGTGAATAAATATCTATTAACCACAAAGGAAAGAAAATCAAAACATATGAAAAATAAAAGTAGACCATTTGGATACGTTAAAAAATCCGTAGATAAAATGTTACTTTAAAATTATCTCAGTCGGAATTACAGGAAAATTATATTACTCTGAACTATTTAATTATTTTTTATCAGGTTTTATTTATCCATTGAAAGATTCAACAATAATATTACCTGGATTGGACGACCCAAAGCTCACTGAGAAAAAAAAATGGCCTATTTAGGGTCGATGGGGGCATTTTAATACACATTTTAAAATCTTTTAGGATTTCTAAATTATCAATTATTTGATCTGCACAAAAACTGAGCTAAATGACCAACACTGTAACTATTTATTATTATTATTACTATACATTAAGAAAAAGGTAATTGGGAGATTTTGATACACCTGAATTCCGTGCTTTTGCAAATGACAATCTTGAGACAAAGTCCTCAGTCACATCCATGCAATGTCTCTTATGATACAGACATTTACAAAAGAGAGAGCAGACATTTACGCACTGACTCAAAAGTAGACAGTCTAAGATGGTATTTTTCCATGTAGTCTAAGACTTTGGCATTTTCTTTCTACCAGTCCCACAAATATTCTTTACAGTGTTCAAGAAAAATAAAAATGTCGTCCTAGGCCTATCTGATCTGGGGATTCTTGGCCACTATTTAAGTAACATTTCAAGTGAGGCATCTAGATTTTCAAGCTCATCTAATTTTAATTTGCCTGCTAGTGGACAAGTTTTAAAAATAGTCAAAAATAACAGAAGGTGAATAAAATACTTCAATTTAGTAGAAGTATTTTCTCGAGTCTTGAAATACATATGGTTAGCGAGCTGGGGAAAAAATTTGTTAAAAAAGAAGGGGAACGGGGAGACGAATTTTTTTTCATCTACATTTTTAGATACTTTTTTTTAAAAAATCCAACATGCAACAAACGACATTCTGACTGTTCCATTAAAGGTACATGACATAACTACATACAAAGTGAGATGATAAAGTTCCAGGAGTGGCTATAAAAATACACACACACGCGCACCAATGGCAAAGAAAATTCGCCGTATTTACTTTCTTGAAATGCCGTAAAACCATTTTCATTAGAAGTTGTGCTTCGGTGTTGGTTCTTTTGCATTCCATTTCGTACAGAATTGTGCCTCATTATTCCTCATTGGTATAAGATATTTAATTCTAAATTTTGATAATGAGGTTTGTTCTTTTCTGTTATATTCAATGATTCGGCAAGTTCTTTTTGAAATACATTTTCAAATTTATTTTAATTTGTTCTACAATGAAATAACTAATATTGTGATGAGCTGTTAAATCATTATTCATATGTTCTGGGACTTAAACAGAAGCGATGCAGAGGTAGGTGGTCCGTGGCAAAGAGAATTTTAACTTTATTTATGACCTTTAGGCATCTTAGGCTCAGGTCGGGATAGGGGAGGGGAAAGGATTCGGGAAGGTGCAGACAGGGCCTACGTTCAAAGTGCCATCCCGGCATTTGCCTGGTGTGGCTGAGTAAGAAACTCTAGAAAACCCTGTCAGGATGTCGGGCGCTGGGATCGATCCCAGGATCTTCGTAATTCTACGCCAACGCTCTACCACTAAGCTACGACGGCTCGGTCGGTAAAGGGAAGTTTGAGAACCACTGCCCTAAGTGAATGGTGTAGATAACTGGTCCACCTATATAAGAACACAGATATATTTTTAAAACTCGAAACCAACCTTTCAGCAAGTACTCTATCCTACTGGTACATCTATTACAATATATTTTTCGCTTCGTTTTATTATTATTCACACTCACTTTTTCTCTTTATCGTTCTCTCGATACATTAAGATTACATTCGATTTATACAGGAGTAATCAGTCTTTTGTTAGTTACGTGGTTCATATAGAACTTACGTTTTAAATATTCAGCTTGTTAGTTTATGTAAACTAATTTATTTTTATCCTAAATTTATGTTTGCATCTTTAATATCACTTAACGCGTGTTCCAAATACAGTTTGCCTCATTCCAACGTGTAGTTGGGCCTGAGCCATAGTTGCCTAAAGGCCTTAAAATAAATTCAATTCAATTCCAACGTGTAGTTATGATCATCTTAGCAGCTGTTTCTTATCTATGAAAGGTTCAATGTGAATGGTTCCTGGAGTCACATGATATTTTATTCAATCCGTATTGTGCCTGCTAATTGGTTGTCAGTGTTATGTGACAGAAATGTGTTGTTTTTTTTATTTCTGCTGCAGCCCGTTTGACGTTTCTCGTTTTGGTGTACGGAATTAGTAAATTTGCTTGGTGAGTGTAACGATTTTTATATATCTAAGAAGTTACTGTGAATTATAATCAGCTTCTGATGTGTTAGTTCTACCAATGGCTTTCTTAACTTTTTTTTTCTCAATTGCCTGGCCTGATACTGATTTTGCCACACACACACACACACGCTTCAGGTTAGGTTTGTTAGCTTTAGAAACATTAATATCGTATTATTTAAGATGCTATTGAGTCCTGGCTTAGGAAAAGTATATTTGAGGGTTCCTTGAGTAGTTCACCTTACAAATTACTGATTTCAGGTTAGGTAAAGTTAGGTTACTTTGTTTTAGTATTGTTCAAATAAACTTATGATGTGAGGAATGTTATCCTTCATAGACATAATTTCACAAATAGGAATTCAAGTCTGTAATATTGTAGTATGTTTTAAAGTTTTGTTTAATTCCTTTTTATTAGGGGCCATGGGGGGTGAAGTATCCCCATAAATTTTAAAATAGTAAGTTTTGTACTGATATAGCTGTAATTATTGTTATCTGTTACTGGTGTATTTTTATGGAAAGGGTGAAATCAGTTAGTAGTTTTCGAGATGATTATTTTCGTCCTATTTCAGGTTACGGCACTACTTTAGCAGACGGTCCTCAAAGATATTACTAGTTTTTTTTTTCATCTTTGCGCAAAATTTCATGTATTTGGCCTACATTATTTTAGGTTAGATAAGGTATACTACGGAACTAGGGTTGCGAAAAAAACTGGCACGTTGGTTAGCCTGTAACCGACACTCAGAAACTAGTTACCAAAAATAAAAACCTTAACATCCACATGAATACTCTATTCCACCTGTAAATTTTCCATTTTTGAGGACTGTCTGCTAAAGTGAACTCCAAGTTACTAGTCCACCATCCAGAGGGCAAGTTTCGAGTGAACTGATTCTCAATGATTGGGCTTGTTTATTACGTGTTGAAGAAACAACATATTGATATAAAAGCTCAATCCTGGAGTCAGTTACCTCGAAACTTGCTCTCTGGGTGGTGGACCAGCTATCTACACCCTTGACGTTCTCAGGCAATCTACGAAACTTTATCCAGAATTGGACGTCAGTACTACCCATTAATGAAATTAACTTTTTAAACACCTAAGTACCGCAAACTACGGAAAATAATCTTGCAATGGTGTTAAAAAAAAAGAATTCGAAACACAATTCGTCATCGGTGTGCGCGCGCTTGCTCACGGGTTCAATTTCAGACAGGGTCTGTTGAACAGTGTGATTCGGAAACAACCTTACCAAAAACTGTAGGTCCTGTCCTTTGAAGCTCTCCAGCTCGTTGAAGATCTTAATAACAAATCAATCGAAACAATCAGTAAAGCATTTCTATAATATTAAGATACCATGCATATAGATGGCAGGCAACAAATATAATACTGACGAGGTAAATGAAATAAGTTATTAAAATAGTTAATCTCGCGTTCGACATTACACTAAAATCTCCACTCGTCTTCGATGGTTTGTAAACTGCTGAAATACCCTACTTGCAGTTCCAAGAAGCATACGTTCTACAAGCTACAATCAATTCCATAGAACTGTCATTGAAGTCCTAAACAAACTGGTATGCTTCGAACAGCAGCATGTGTAGTAGGGTGACCGGATGTCACGACAAACTTCTTCATTACACAGAATGGTCTAGTTTTTTCAGGTAACATATTTTTAAAAGTTTGGGTATATCTTTCTGGATGTTGTTGGAATTATCAACTATATGGGAACACTGGAAGAAACAAGTCTTTATCTGAAAGAAATGGAAGTGGAGATCAATGTAAAACTTCTATTCCACCAAATGGCCGTTCAAATGGATGGAAATGATTGACTAAGCAAGAAGAGTGGAAAGGTAAACTTTGCCATAAAAAATAGGCTAATTTCTCACTCAGTGATTGCGAACGTCTCGAACAGTATTCTGGATTATACAAAATTTGTACGTACGTTTTTATACAATTCTACATGCAAATGTTGAGGTGGTTTGCTCCTACAAGAAAACTAATAGACAGAAGACACACAAAATGAAAATATTGTAAACAACAAATAATAAAAATAATGTGTTAAAATAAAAATAATAATCTAACCTCACTTTTCTAACCTGGCTTTATTTCAGTGAACTATGTAAAATGTCACAATGCATATGTATAAAATAAGATCATCACCTGACTTTTCTAACTTCACCTCATCAGATTTCTAATCTTATATTGGTGAACTGTAAAATTTCAAAAGGCGTAAATATAATATACCGTAATAAATATATCATCCAACCTGACGTTTCTAATCTAAACTAATGAAACTTCTGGGATTATTGAGTTTTCGTAAATTAGTACCAGTACAATGCTGTAACGTATGGGAGGTCCAGAAAATATTGTAGAAATTAGAAGGCTTCTCTTTAGCATACGTCAAACGTTCCATTTGGAGCAGTCACACGTGGTGTCTGTTAAAGGTTATGTACATCACGTATAATGAATATATATAATAATAATAATAAATCACAGCCATATTCAATCCACTAATGGATGAGGCCTCTCCCCGAAGGGAGTAGTTGGTCTACTGCTCATATAACTCTTGTTCGTTCGCTATCACATACTTGACATGATGTCAGTGATTTTTGGGCCTCTCTTTAGTATACGTCGGAACCATAAATAGAGCAGTCACCGATAGCGTGCAGTTATAGTTTTACGTCGCCAGAGAACCACTTGACATTTTTCGTTCGGATTTTCACTGTTCTTCTCTATTTCACTTCCGAAAGCTAAATTTGTGGACGCATCGCGTTTAGAACATTCCATTCCGGTACTTTTACACTATATGCACTTCCGGCCATATAGGCACATTTCCGCATGTTTTTCACGATTTTTCCTCATTTACACTTAAAATGCTTTGAATAATACTTATAGACACTTAAAACATCTGCACGTACCTTAATAAAAGTAGTGATCAAGGGCATTCGGATGTTATGTAAGGTCAGATGCGGTGTTTTTTTTATTATTATTATTACATACGCGACTCCAGGAGGGAACCACTATTTCAACGGCCGAACACTGCACTTTGAAGCGGGTAAGAAACCTTAGTTATATAAACGCATTTGGAAATTTAATAAAAGTAGTGACCAAGGGCATTCGGAGGTAAGGTGAGGTGCGGTTTTTTTTATTGCAGATGTGACAAGAGGTTAGCACTATTTCCCGCTAATTTGCAACAGCAAGGGAGTTATATTTATGGCGCTGCGATCGGTTTTTATATCGTCTTTTGCGTACAATGGTCGAACCATGCATTTTTAAGCGAGTAAGAAACCTTCGTTATTTACCATAATGAGGCACTTTACACAAGCAGCGCGGCGCCAATTTTACATAAGACACCTTCCTTCACTTACCCACGAACTCCATTTCTCCTGCAAATTTTCCATTTTTTGGCGACGTAAAACTATAACAGCACCACAGATAGTGTCGGTTAAAGTTAACTTGCATCGCGTATAATGAAAAAATATATAACCTGGCTTTTTCTAACCCATCGTGGTTCGCTGTCGCTCACTCGACATAGGAAATAAACAAATCACTATGACCTAACACTACCCAGATTCAGATTCATGAACCTGTGAACTATTCCGTTCGGAAAAATCATGCCCGACGTGAGCTAAATTAATACCAATTTTTGTAGCAAAACATCAATGATTAATGGAAATAAACATGTCACGATGACGTAACATTGCCATGATTCCGATCCGCGAACCTGTGACTTATTTCATTCGGAAAAATCATGCCCGACGTAAACTCAAGTAATACCAATTAGACCTACACATAAATGGTTCGAATGTACACACACGATAGGACGAGTGAACTATCTCATTTATTCAAAAAAACGGCCACATAAACCTTTGCACGTAACGCTGGATATTCGGCAACACTTTTCCTTCGTGATGTGTCACGAGTAATGAAAATTTACCAGTATTCCCGTGCACTGGAAGTACTTGGTAGGTGTGTGAAATATTACAGCATACATTTCGATGGTTCTGTTTAAAAATGCGTCTTTTTCGAAAATCTATGAATACACTGCGTTCGGCATGAACTTACCTGCATTATAAACACACGCATTCTGTAATTATTATTCAACACACAAATATCACACCGGCAAGTTTCAGAATTATCTGTCAATTCATTCAATGAGTAACCTGTTGCACTAAAGTCTTCAACTCATTGTCATCATACAGAAAACAAAATTATGCGAGTTTCATATTAACTATTTGAAGTGCTTAAAAGTTACATTTACATTACTGTAATCGGCAAATAAACACCACACACCGCAAACTCGTATACAAACCATGCAACCAATCACAGTAAGCCAAGTACCGCTTAATTATTTATTTCTTCCGGAAGATGTCCCTACTGTAGATATCGATGAGTACGAAGTCACATCCGATCCGATCCACGATTTTGCACCCTTGATTGCGCCGTAATTGATATCCGAATTCCGCGGCGTAGGGTTTAACGAAGGGTGCCTATGGTCGAGCTCACTGTATAACTATTAACTATACGATTTTTATCGACACTATCTCAAGAGCGCTATACTTCCATGACAATGACATTGACAAGCTTTAAGATAACAAGCGTATATCATTTTGTCTTGTATTCGTACATCTTGTACAAGAAGAAAGTAAGTGGAGGAGTACGGAAGTAATGAAATATTCATTGACCATGTATAGAATAAGGAAGATTGGCCTTTACAGTAGATAGTTTGAGACAACGAGCTCTACGTAAAGATTCTAAAGTGATCAACTTGTGTCGAAAGATAGACACCAGAGCAAACATTTAACCTCGACCGTCCACTTCACTTCCAGTCTAATACAATATGCACCAAATTTTGATTTTTTTAATACTTGGTATCTTTCCAGTATTCGATTTGTGCAATTTCCAGAGGGGAAAGAACTAGTGACATATGTATCATTGGGTTAAGTGGAAGAGTTGGGTATGATGTAGTGAGGATTAAGATAGTAAACACAACGGGAGTCGTCGTCACCTACGACGTCATACTGACAGATTCTGACGATACCCACTGTAAATAGAACGACGAAACCGAGATTCCTAACTCGGCTTCGTGGCCGAATGGTCAAGACGTTCGCTTCTTGAGTGCAACTGCAAGGTCCCGGGTTCAAACCCCTCTTGGGTCAACACTTTTTTCTTTTGAAATATATTTTCATATGCTCGTATTAATTATTAATAATTTTTTTTTGCATTTTTCGTACATTATCTTAAATTAGTGGCCATGGGAAACTGGAGGTTAGGTGCGGTCATGTATCTTTACATTTTCCTCTCTCAAATTCCTAGCGCGAGACGCTCTTCGACTTCCGCCGTATTTACCATTTTAATCCCCATGTGGTATGCTGAACTTCGCCCTTCTATAAAGGTTCATTCAGTTCAATTTAATTCGGTGTATTATATGGTATTTGGGATCGTCCATTTTCCAGAGGGAAGATTTTAGCAGAGAGGGAAAATCTCAACCGTTACCCTCTAGAAATCGAACATTGACAGTTTCTAATTTATGACTTAATTCTTGAGTTATGCACGTGCCAAAGTTTGCATGATGTTAATAATATTTACGAATTTTGCAAGAATTGGCTTCAAAGTAATTTCAACCGTAAAAGAAACTAGTTACAACTTAAAATGAGTTTCATATTGATTTAGACTGGAGTTGGAATATTGATATTAACTTTCTCCTCCACTCCTTGGGTCTATATATTCACAAAATGTCAATCGTATTCGTACTGATTAGAACTGTATCATTTTTAGATAAAGATCATCAATGGTTTGAAGTAGATTCTTGTAAGTTCTACTGGCAACCTTGATGATTAAAACAGATGACATACGTAGCTGCTGCTACCGAACCGGAAATGGATAACAGTTGATTTTGCATACTAAAGCCCGTGCGTGCCGCGAGGTGCGCGTCTTGAAGTTGAAGTTGATTTTGCATTGTGCGCGAAGAATTTACATGAAATGGCTCAATTACTCAGAACAAGATTATATATTTACAGGTAGTTTACTAATTGTTTTAGTTTGTGGGCATTACATAATATTTGACACGAAATAATAAAAAGCAGAGGAAGTATAACAAAACTTTGTCATCAACTATTTATTGTAATAAATGTTCTCGTGGTACGTCATTTATTCCTTTAGCAGACGAGTTAAATCTTCGATTAATTTCTGGTTCATTTATTGCATAACAACTAACGCCTTATTGATAGTGGACTTTTCATTCATAATTTCAATAGGCGTTGTGTCAGTTAGGGCGTATACGTACTTTCAAATTATTTCATGGAACGTGTTTATTTTTTGAACGTTGCAGCAGGACATCTGCAAGTGCAAGAATCGAGTATTTTTAAATCGCTGTAATACTATAGTATATTTTGAAAGAGATATATACACGCTTTAAAAGTTAAAGAAGTTGAATGAAGTCAACTAATCTTGAAAAAGAAGCCCAAATCCCATTTTACTTTGTAGCTGCAGCTGTTTTGAAAATCTTCCTGCGGTACCACTTCGGCGTTAGTTCCGCATAAAACCCCGGGTTGGTTAAGGCCATGTTGGGTTCGGTTTTATTTTAAATTACGGCTCATAATTTAGCGCCTACACGAAGTAATGTCTAGTGAGTGAAGGCGTGTTAGTTAAATCTAGGTTGCGGTCTTTTCTTTATTTCTACTTGCATCAAAGTAACGCGTGGTTCCATTTCCGCGCCTGTCTTGCAAGAGATGGCTATCACTCGTGTCATTGGTCTTGATAAAGGTGACATGGCGCACGAGAAGATTCGTGCGTACTCAAAAGGCATTTCCGATAGATGGAAGGCGGTTTAGTCGCATCAACTACATCTTTCCATCGGCATGACCGGCACTTTCTAATTCCCGCGCTTAGTGCGTAATACATACACTTCAATTTTTTTACATATATATATATATATACTTTTACACGTAAATAATAATTAATTTAGTAAAATGCTCACAGTAGTTGCAAATAAAAAGAAATAAAACATTCCTATTCTTTAACCATAAAACACAAACTTTAATAAGCATAACAAATACTTTTAATTCAATAACTTGCTATAAACAAACCCTTCGTTTTAAATTTCATTTACTTAAAAAGCTTACAACGTACCAAAACTTTTAATAAAACAAAATCCAAATATTAAAGTTAATTTTTTAATTTATAGCTATATTGTAAATAAACTAAAATACTAACATCCACTTAATAAAATGGCCTCCATCTTACCTAACGTCACACGTCAAAAAACTAGCAAAGCAAAGCTTACAATAAAAACCACAAACAAATAAAAACACAGAACTAAATAATAAACTAACAAGCACTAATTAATAAAATAATAGCAATTAAAAATAAAATTAAATATATTTAATCTTTATTAAATACTAATTTAAAAAAATATAAATTGAACCAATCATATAAAAGTATAAATCACATATAAAAGCCACTAAAAAAACATAAACAACACATTAAAAAAAAAAAAAACAACCCAAAAATAAAATACCCTAATTATACACTCTAACAGTAATATAAAAATTAAAAGCTAATAACGTAACAACAATATTCTAAAACAATACAACTTCGAGGTAACGAAACAATATTTTAGAAAATATCAGCTTTAGGTAAGGGACATATTCACACTAATACCTCAAATCAGGTGAGAACGCAAGCCCTCACCGGACCCAGTCGATACTTGCGAATACCTTCCAACCGAACAAGGTATACTAACGTCCGTATCTCATAAAATATTAAAACATCGCGAAACGGAAAAAAATAGTACGGTATGTAAAAAAAAATATTGTATATAGCTGACTCCTTGTTCGAGACCCACATGTTAAGTTAGGCTTAATACACTTATATCTATTAATCAAATCATTCAACTTCACCTCAAGGAGCCAGGACAAACCTCAATGCCTTCAAATTCAGAAAATGGGAAAAATTAATACCTCCCAGGAAATCACAAAGAAGTCAATCCATTCGTGAACTTAACCTATCCATTTCAATATGATCATCTGTGAACAAGCGGAGCAGGAAAGTCAGTAGTACACAAATTGATCGTCTCTTCAGTCATAAAATCACAAAACGGAACGACGAAAGTAAACCCCCCAGTTAGTTCGTGTTACCATATACACGAAACAAAATCAAAACGTTAGAACTTATTAGCCTGGTGTCTTAATTATATAACAAAATAGAAATAAGAATCATTCTTTTGGAATAAGTTTATTAAAATCATAAATAGATCTGAACTTCAGCATTTAGGCTAGGTTTAAATATTTAAGGTTTTTTTTTTTTTTTTTT
>JAGDQP010010186.1:0-17952 GCA_022664845.1 Lepisma saccharinum
CCATGGGAAGAAAGTTTAGGCTGTCGATAAACTTTAAGTAGAGGTGCTCCATAGACATAATTTTACACCCCTGAATGATTACTCAGGGTGTCCAGTTTTTCTTGAGCATCATGCTCCGCAGAATAAAATCCGCGTCATAGCCTTTGACGTTATGGACAACAGAAATTATTTTATTAATACCCACTCTTCTTGCAGCTAGATAATCCAGGAATTCCTCTATGCAGGTACCACCGTAAAAGTATGTGCTGTTTTCTACCACAAAGATTACACGGTTCGTTACTACTACTACTATACTTATAGCACGCCTACTGGCACACCACCAAATTAGGTTCCTGTTCCGATACTCCACCAATTACTTCCTTCTTCTGCCGACACTCAATATCATAGAATATTAACATCCATTTGCGGGGAATACAACCACGACTAGGCTCTTTGTGGCATAAGTGACCGGCCATCATATTGCGACATACAGTGCAGAATGACTCCCCGCAGACGTGGGGGTTCCGCCCTTTTTTAACCACATAAGCTTTCAAACACACATTATATACCCGTAGAGTGCTGCATAATGAATTACGCTGGTGGTTTGTAAAGTACTCCGCACCATGAAAACACCTATTACACGCTTTACAATAAATCAACCTGTCGGTGGTGGGGCTGCATTGCGGCCTATTTCGACATTTACCACACAAAGACTTACACTTTCCTGCATGCCGGTCTTTGTTGCCAAATTTCTTATGACACTCCTCGCAGTAGTAATTGCATGAGAATGCCGCTGTGAGATTAGTAATCACATCATAGTGATTATCGCTGTGTAGTAGATTAATTCGTCTATAGTCGGTGGGACCTTCAAATAGCACCTTCTCACCAGATAGTCCCTCATACACTGTTAATTTATACTCGGCTAGGTGCAGTTGAAATTTCCTCATTTCAGGTATACCCCCATCACCGTTAGTTAAATCCACCCTGGCCTTCTGGCATAAAACATACACTTCTTTAGCCATAAAATTTGGATGCTGACCGCGGTATTTACGTTACTTCTTTTTACTCTCGGCGTTATGACGTTACTCTTGGCTAGATTTACAAGAAAAACTGTTGTGATGTAAGGTTTAGGTCTCTGGTTGAGGAAGAATTCCTAAGCTGCAAGTCCATGGACATGAGGAATGTTGGTGTACAAGGAAGTAACATCCATAGTAACAAGCAGTATGTCGGAAGGAAAAGGTGAAAATTTACGGATTATTTCAAGAAAGTGGTAGGTATCGCGTATGTAAGCAGGCAGCGCTTGAACATATTTGTAAGAAGTCGACGAAAGCGGAAATACGTTAAGTAGGGGAATTAAAGCTGACCACAATAGGTCTACCAGGGTTATCGGGTTTGTGAATCTTTGATAGTAGGTAGAAAGTAGGAGTGCGTGGGCTGTCTGGACTTACACGGGAATGAAGCAACTGGAGGTGGAAACGTAGAACATAATGTATATCGTTGGGGAGGGTTCAGCGAGACGAATACGAAATGGAAAGTAATTCGTGCACGATGATTACGGATTGCGAGAAAAAAGGCAAATTGTCTACGCGTGAAAAAAGTAGACGAAAGCAAGAGTAACGATTGCTGTACTGGCCGTGTGGTAGAAAGTCGACTCCGGAGCATAGGGTCGTGGGTTCAGATCTCAGAGTCGACTATCATTTATTTTTTTCTGAAAACAGTGATAAAATGACACTGTATCCATCGTACTGGAAATTGGTAATTATTGTGGGAAGTAAGAAGAGACGTTGATATACACCTGTGTGCAAACAAGGATACAAAAGGTATCATGTCTTAGATACGTGTACCTACACAGAGATCGTGGAAGACGTGAAAGTATAGAAACAAATACAGAGAAAATGTGTCTAGTAATGGATGTGCCGAAAAACAACAAAACGATAGAAGCAAAAGCATGCATTACAGTACGAACACTTTATGACGAGTGTGCACAGTCTATGATTGGACATCTTGCGGAAAGCAATGCTGCACAGGGGTGCGGAATTTTACAGGATGCTCGTAGTAGGTACAGGCATACCATGAATACCACAGAAAACGCTTGAACACAGGATTTGTAAATTGGTTATATACCAAATTCTAGAACGCGCAAGATGTTTTCACGGTGGTACAGAACGAAATCAATATTGTAACGCAGAACAGGTACTCCGAACTCAGTACCATAGGAAACGTCATAAGAAAGACAAATCCAAGTATTATGTTGCTAATACTTGGAGGACAATTACCTCGATGCTTGGATGTCAATATTTATTATTTTACATAACCACTTCGTCTAAATAACAATATGTACAATGGTGAAGAATGCACTGTCAAAGCAAACAGGCAGTTTGCGACTTGTACAATATTTTATGTAAATTCTGTAAACACGTTGTGATGATAGCCCAAGAAGGTTTTCCGGGTAGAATGGTTGAAAAGACCTGACTCTTGGAATTCCACGGGCCAACATTTTCCATTCGTCTCTGCTGACCCGTGAATTCTAGAAAGTGCTCTGGTCACCCAAAATGGGGAGTATGAACTTAAGAGGTACAGATAGTACCGAGAGACAGTAGTAAGAGTTTAGAGTTCGTTATATAAACTACAGTCAGTATTTATCTCAGTGAATAGGCTGACAGCCAAAGTTAGCAGCCTATACGACGACCAGCCATTCTCGTCGGTAAGTCAAGCGCTAAGTGTGTAACTTCTTTTCCATTATGAGACTAAAACAATGTCTTGAAAACCTCTCGCTCTTGTTTTTATCCAAGCTACATCCTTACTAATCTCAGTATAAACAACGAAGGCTTTCCATCCTCCAGGATAGCCTTACAACAGCATGTGCTAGTACGTAGAAATGAATCGTACGAGAGAATGACTCGTCATCGCTGCGTGTTGCTTGAATGGAGGCCATGAATCCACGATTAACAGTGTACGATTATCCATATCTGGAACCATTTTCGCAGCCACGACAGCATACTATCTTTCGTCATGATATGCGAGCGGCCACATTCCATGACCACATTTTTAGCGTCACAATTAAACTTGTCCGGGAATTTGCCACTTGGTTCCACGCACACAACATGTAGTTTCGGTGCGGGAGTACCATCTGCCCTAATTGTTGGGAGTATGGTGAACGAATGTGTCGAGGATGTTACTGCCCGCGCAATCCATTCGACGCTCCGTACACCTATTGGCGCCAAAGTACGCGTCGAATACAGTTCTTTGGTAATACTACTTTGATCTGCATTCAGGATGGAAGATGGGTCGACACCTTTAGTACAAACGTTGGCAACAAACGCACGGGCATCGTCTTCCACTTCCTGTCGGTTTCTCAATATCCGACGACTAACAAATTTCGTAATATGTCGTCCCACAATGAGGTTTGTCTGTTTAAGGCACTGAATCCAAAACAACGATGCTTCACATCGTGGTATCCGAAACTGTTTGTTTAATTCACGTGCTAGTCCTTGCAAATCGCTGTCATGTATACGCGCAGTTGGTCTGATAGTGCACAGAGCTGATTACGACGATCTATTGCCGACTGTTCGTCCTGTTCAGATTGGCGTAAACGTGCTACGTCCCTTTTAGTTTTAATAAATCGAAATTGGGCGTGCATGGACGACAACCGTCTTCTTTTGCTAGAGGGTCGATAGAATGCGACAGTTTGACGCACCTTCTCGCCATCAACTAATTTACCTTGCTGAATACGACCTGATTCGGTGAAATAGAATGTGGGTCGTTTACATACGGCGAGGATGCGCATTCATCGTCACTATCGTATATCATGTCCTTTTCTCCGTTCATTTTGAGTTCATCGACTTTGGTGTGGGCCGTAATAATATTACCCATATGCTGTGCTATTTTCTTCACACATCTGCTTGCAGACGACGCATTACCAACACCAAATCGCTTGCACAGTAATACTACCACATTTGCAGGCGAAAATGAGCATATACCACATTACATGCATGAAATCCACAAAACCAGAGCCCCATTTGATTGTCGCACTACTCGTTCTGCATCCAGCGAAGCACATATGGGAACACACAACAATAGCACCGATCGGTCGAACTCCATTGCAGGGAATCAATTGGCTGTCTGACGACAGTACCAAACTCGTTTCCCAAACATGGTATTCTCTTCGCTGGTTAACAGCTATCTCGTATAGAAAACTGTTTCAACCAACTGCTGTTGTCAGCAGATACGAATTTAAATTGGAATTATAGATATGGTGGAAAGTTGATCGAAACATGCAATAGACTCCATGGTGGTAGTAGAGCGACAACGTTCATAGCTGGCGGCGGGTGGAACTTCAGGAGAAAGTAATGGAAGGATCGACACTTGGCTTCAGATGGTCTAGGCGGAGTATCAAGCATAGCGAGTGCTACCGGAGGCGGAGGAGTTGTGGATTGCCAGGAGGTCTGGGGCCGTCCCAGGTCTTGGATGTGATAGATACAGACAAGGCGAATCTGCGAAAGTGGAAAGTACGCCGTAGAAGATTGTCTAGATGGCTTCTGATGGAGTGTAGATAGTACAGGTTTTTTCGGAATTGAAGTCCAACCGGGTGCAATGTAAGTGTTGTCCGTGGGATGGAGATTTGGTGCTTGGTGATTGAGCGGAATCATGTGTTGCTTAGTGATTGCTGAAGTAGTATGGTTTGCTTTTTTAAGAAGAGGGAGTGACTGCTGTTGTTAGCAGATACGAATTTAAATTGGAATTATTAAATAAATCAGCTAAAGGCATTGTTGTTAAATTCGGTTCGAATTTAAGCTAAAATTTTCTGATGAGAAAAGACAACAATGAAAAAGGTCATTAATGATAATTGTTTTATAAGTTTGTGGTGTTTCTGGTGTACTGGGGTCGTCTGCGTTTGAGTATGGTTTAAAGAACGTACTTACTGAGAATTACAGATATGGAACAATTACGAGTAATACATGTGAAGAATTATGTGATATACTGATTGTATTGAAAGAAGAGTTATTAAGGGGAAGAGGTACAGTTAGACAGTGTACTAACATTTTTGTTCATATTACAAAAACAAGAAAGTCAATTTAAAAAAGCCCTAATACTGAACTGTCTAAAGAATGTCTCCTTCATTTAAAAATGTAATGGAAATGTTAGGAGCAAAACTGTCTTCGTAGCATAATTTTAAATGTAGATATTCTTGACGCCATACATTTTAAATGGGAGAGAAATATGAAGAAGAAAAAAATCATATTTTTCGTGTAAAACGTGGCTTATTTTTTAAAAGACTTGACATGAAATTCCTTTTTAGTATCCTCTTTCACTTTATGTATCTTTCCCCTCCATCCTATGTACCAATTCTTTGTAAGGTTATTAAAAATGAAATTCCTATAGTAATATATGGGCTTCTCTCTTTCTCACACTGACCACCAGATGCTCATATTTACGTTAGGGTTTCTTTTCCATGTTCGTACTTCCGTAGTGACCACTGACCAGTGTGCGTGGGGGAGGTAGAGAAGAAGAGACTGCTGGCTGGTGTTAAGTGACATGAAAGGGTCGTGAGCAGACATTCCAATAGAGCAGAGTTCCCTCCCTCTTTCATTCATCAGAGCAAGGTCGTCAAAGACGAATATATGGTTACCAGAACTATTTTGACTTAGAACTTTCAAGCGAACCAAAAATTGAAGGGAATTGCTGAATTGCCTTTAACAGTTTCTGAACCTGTGATGTATAGAAATAATATATTACTTTTTTTTCTCAAGATAGCAGCACAATTCCGGCCAATTTATGCTAAATATATTTAGAAAGGGGAAGCTTTTTTGGAAGGAATCGGCTCTGACCTTATTCAAAGTACCATCCCAGCATTGCCAAGAAAAACAAGGGACAAGCTCAGTCAGGATAGCAGGAACCAGGAACCGAACCCGAGACTTCCCGATTACAAGGTGACCACTCTACTGACTGTTCTACCCAGTGTTTCTTTCAGAAGACTTCATTAGTGGGGCCCGTAGGAGGGGCTCTAAGGAAAATAAAAATAATGTATATCGACTCCAATGTACTAAAATATAAAATAACAATAATTTAACTTAACATTACCAGGTGTATAAGCTTAAATCCGCTGTTTGCACATAGATGGCGTTCGTGAGCGTATGAAGCTACCATGGGCACGCCAGACCTATTGTGTGGATGAGTTGGACCTCTGGCAACACGAATCAGTGCACATAATCAGCAAGTGCAGACAACAACAACACAGTGTGCCGTTGGTAAGCATGGCTAGTTTTGTGTCAGAAAAAGAGCATATGCGGGAAGCTCTGCTTTTCTGCTTCCATTTGAAGAAATCGGCTGCCGACGCGCATCGAATGCTTGTAGAGGCTATGGTGACAGTGCTTTATCGGAAACAACGTGCCGAGATTGGTTTCGTCGGTTCAAAGAGGGCAATTTTGACCTGAGTGACAAGAAGCGTGAAAATCGGCCCAGGAAGTTTGAGGACCATTAATTGCAGGCGCTGTTGGACGAGGACGATACCCAATCGCAACAAATGCTTGCCGAGCAATTAGGCGTTACTCAAGCAGCCATTTCCATGCGTCTACGTGCCATGGGAAAGGTTCAGAAGATCGGAAAATGGGTGCCGCATGAATTGACCGATCGGCAGCTGGAGAGACGCCAACACACGCGCGAAATGTTGCTCGCCAGACAAAGAAGAAAGTCGTTTCCTGCATCGGGATGTGACGGGCGATGAAAAGTGGATATATTTCGCGAATCCGAAACGCCAGAAATCGTGGGTTGATCCCGACCAACCATCAACATCTTCCTCGAGACCAAATCGTTTCGGACGGAAGACGATGCTGTGTGTTTGGTGGGATCAACAGGGTATCGTCTACTTTGAGCTGTTGCAACCGGGTCAAACTGTCAATGCCCACCGCTACCACCAACAACTGATCAACGTGCACCGTGTTCTGTGTGAAAAAAGGCCGGAGTATCAACAAAGACATGACAAGCTGATACTTCTCCACGACAACGCACACGTCAAAAGTGGTCCAAAACTACTTGGAGACACTTAAGTAGGAAGTGCTACCACATCCCGCTTATTCACCAGACCTGCCCCCTACAGACTACAATCTGTTTGCGTCGATGGGCCAAGCCCTCGCTGAGCAGCACTTCGATTCGTATGCAACGTCCGAAAATGGCTTGATGAGTGGTTTGCCTCGAAAGAGCAGGACTTCTTTTGGCGTGGTATCCACAAATTGCCCGAGAGGTGGGCAAAATGTGTAGCTAGCGAGGGAAAGTACTTAGAATAACTTGCTTTGTGCTTTTTATGAACACACCATGTGTTTTGCTGACTACAAAACAGCAGATTTAAGTTTATACACCTGGTATATCGTAATTCCTTAGTTAACCTCAAAATAACATGAACAGTGTTCATAAAACGTGCTATTATATACGAATTTCAGTATACGTATGAGTAATACAAATGTTGAGACTAATTATTTCGAGGGAGCGGTTGAAAGTGTCCGGGGGGACAAAGCTCCCCCGAAAGCATGCCTGAAAGAAACAGTGATTCTAGCTCGTCGGTTATACGGTCATGGTCAATATATGTATCCAAGATTTTATTATGGTCATCATATAATCCCATAAGTGGTCAATGAATCCATAAATGCTTATAGCGTGTAACTGATTAGGACTGTTAAATA
This sequence comes from Lepisma saccharinum, assembly GCA_022664845.1. Lineage (NCBI taxonomy): Eukaryota > Metazoa > Arthropoda > Insecta > Zygentoma > Lepismatidae > Lepisma > Lepisma saccharinum. Next base: position 7,656 of record JAGDQP010010186.1, read on the forward strand.
CTCATAATTGAATTTGCAAAACTAACTTTATTCATTAAAATTTCATACTTCCACGAAAATTTATTTTGTATGCTATTCGGACATTCTTTCAACCGATTTTGTTTATTTTGATGTATAGATAAAAAATATGTAACAATTTGATGCGTCAGATGTTTCAACTGCTGAATTAGTCAGGCAGCCGATAGGTAAACCCAAAATTTTTGGATAAAGTTTTTTTATTACCCTTGGGCAACTCCCACAATTCAAGATGAAGTCCGCCAATAACGTCATTATTCAGTGCATTGTGCCATATGATTGAACAATGCCATGTAACACACCCGAACTTTAGTATTAAGTATTTTTTGTCGTTAGTAGCTTTGAAGTAGAGTCTATTTAAGATGAAAATGCCTGATGACATTTTGTCACGCTTGGACAAGTCCCACAATTCAAGATGGAGTCCGCCAATAACGTCACTGTTCAACGCATTATGACATATGACTGAATATTATCGCAAGTCACACTCAAATTTTTTGTTTCAAGTTTTTTTTTTATGTTAACTTTGAAGTAGAGTCTATTTAAGGTGAAAACTGCTGCGACATTTCGTCACACTTAGGCCTCCCACTATTCAAGATGGCATCCGCCCATAACATCACTTCTCAACACGTGCCATATGAATGAATAACGTGCAATATCTCGGAAACAATTAAGAGGACAGAAAATACTACTCTGTCAATTTGAGGTTTTCAAGATGACAATGGACATTTCCGGTAGTAATTTTTTATTGCAATAAAAAAAATTCTGTTAAAGTAGACTACGGAAAACATTTTCTTTTCTTTCTGTGATGCATTTATCAAGAGTTATAAAGCCTTGCTTCGAAACAGTCTCAGTCTTGCGCTTAATCGGGCGCCGCCATGTTATGACGTAATCAATCTGCCGACTGCTTGTCATCAACATATAGATGGTATTTGATTTGTTAGTATTGTTAACAAGAGATAGTAAAAATGGATCGAAAGAAATAGTATAAGTGGTGAATAGCGTTTCTGTGCGCCTTAACACGCCATTAAATTCGTTTTATTCATTTATTGATTACGTAAAACCAATCAGAAGATGATTTTCGTTGTATGCCGTACGAGACTGAATTCTCAGTATTTCAGGCTATATTTCTACGTAACGGAAAACCGTAGCGCTGAAATTTCAAAAACATTATATATTATTTAATCCGATGTAAACAAACAAATTGTAAAATATATATGGACGGGGAAAACGGAAATGTCCATTGTTGCAGTCATCTTGAAGGAGCATATTGAAACAGTCACCTGCAGCGTTGAAGAGGCTGCTTCAACAGTGTATTCATGAAGATATATTTTTGAACTCATTTTCTTCCAAGTGTGCTTACATACATAAAAAAAATGTGGTTGAGATTAAAGTATCTGCTGCGTTTTATTGGTTCTTTTAACTCTTCTGCCTCATAGTTCTGTAACTGGCTTTATGTAGAAAGTATTAAAAAGTGAGAACCACAAGCCTAGAAAGTTAATTGCATCAGGAGCATCACGTCCTGATATCATTAATATATTTAACATTGGCGTTCCAATTATTCGGGATTTGTAGCCTGCAATCCAATTATTCGGGATTAAATGAGGCTACTATCAGTTAATATCCTGTCTGAGTCAACTGGAGTGTGTTTCTTTACTTTGGATCCAAAAACAACGAGTTTTGGTATTGGGAAGAGAAAGCTTGATGCAAGCCTTGCAAAAAAGTTTACTTTTGCTTCCTTTCGAATCCTTAAAACATAATGACAACCGTTGATGGCATCATCACCCGACTCGCTATGTTTAAAATGATTTCTGGATCAGTTCTAGGATCCAGAGTGTCGATTAGAGCGCTTAGTCTCTGCTATATTCCATCTCTGTCTGATGCAGTGCTCGAAGTGGGGTGGGGGCTCAAGGGGCACTCCGTGCCCGTAACTTTTTCATTTTGGATTTGGCGTACCCCTACCTGGGAGCTCATTGCCTTTACTTTCAATAGGCAATCGCCACCAGTAGGTGCAAGCGTACTTTTCCTAGCCCACTTCTGTAATCGTTCCCTTATCTTTTCTAACCCACTTCGAACACTGATCTGATGAATTTCTAACCTTCATATCCTCTATGTGCTTGTCAGTATTGTATCTTTACTGTCTTCAAACATCAGTTGCAAGCTATTTTCAATTTTGGCGGAAGTATTCAAACTTATTATGTTCTCAGGGTTTCGGGGCTGACAAGTGAGAATAATAACGATGATTCCAACTTGCGTGTGATCCTATTTCATGAATGATGTATCAACTGTTTCTTTCAGGGATGCTTTCAGGGTGAGGACTTTGCCTCCCCTCGGTTTTTTTCCCGACCACTTGGCATTCGAGCATCTGAGTTGTTGGTGAATCTGAATGCAAATCGTCCAACTGTCTGCCGTGTCCGTTTTAGCCTCCGCCCTCCGTGGACACTTGTTCGTCCACGGACTGATATCTCTTTGTCAACTTGACACCAACATCGATCGAAGTTGCAAATCATGTGTTATTGATATTGGCCGATATCAATGTGCTATTGACAGTGAGGTAGGTTCATCAATGATATAAAATCATTCAAAAAGTAAAATAAAATTATATTTATCATATAATAAAATTAGTAAAATGGAATCTGAAATCAGAAGCAGTAGATTTTTTTAAATAACAGTAGATCAGTATCGTCGGACAGTAACATGTCAGAGCCGTTCAGGAAAATCTTTAACAGTGTGCCGCAAATTTGATTTTAATATAAATAATTACGTTTCATTCCTTTTTAGCATTTTGTATTTCAATGAAATCGCAATAGTAATTTAAAGTGGTTGACAGTAAACTACTTTTTGACCGCTGATTTCAAACATGCATAACCTTAGATTATTTTTATAACGTGAACTTCTTGAAAGTTTTAATTTTTGAAAATGCATAGAACTAACTTTATTTCATTTCATGATTAATTTTTGTGTGTGATGGATAAACAAAGTGGGTAAAACCAAACACACCTAGGAAATGTACTACTTTATGAATGAAATGAGTTAAAACAGCAGATTAGATCTGTCGACAATTCTTCATAAATGTGTGCAAAATAAATGTGTCTAATAAGTAGGATCTAGTCTCCAAGCATACATTTTAAGTGCCTTTCTTATACCTTTATAATTTCTTTGAACACGAAGTATAGGACTAATAATTACACTTTATCTGATAGATGATAAATGTTTCTTCTTGTTCATTGTTGATATCATCCAAATCTTGCTCAAAGAACTCAATCAACTCGGGACAAAGTGGCGCTTATGTTACAACTAAAACTTTTAAAGATATCTTTTTTTTTTACCACTGTACTTAGCATTTATTTCATAAACGTTTGAACAGCAGATCTTAATTACATACTTTCCTATTTATGTTCTTCTCTAACTTACAAGGCAGTGGTTGGGATCTTCCCCTTCTCTGCAAGAATCTTCCCTGAATCTGTTTTCCAAAACATCCCTCAAGCCTGGGATATAAATCAGACACTGTTACAAGGAAACAGTCAATGAGATCATATCAAAACCTACCTTGAAATTTATCTGGGATAATTTACGTCCTTTAGAAAGGTTGTTTGATGCCCAATTCAACAGCAAGGTCCCGCAGGCAATGTTAAAAACAGTGGGCCAATTCCAGACCCTTTACAGGTGCCTGTGAAACAGGCACCTATTTTATTATTTTTTTTATATCGGTTATTAAACTGTTCTTTCTGTGTACCGAAACCAACTCCTAAGAATGCACGTTTTCCTAAAATATTAATGTGGTCAGACTTGGAGGAGGAACGAATTCATAGAGGGCGTTCCCGGGAACTAATTCCTTTTTTAAGATCTTTACGTTGGAATTAGTTCATTTTAAAAATCATGAAACGTGAACGTATTCAAGATCCTTTTACCTTGTAATTAGAAACAAGTAAACGTTCCCTTTTAAGAGAAACTCATAACCAAAATAATTGCTATTGTGATGTGCTTCATGTTTTGTGCGAGTGCATATAAATTTAATTTTGCTTAATACTGGTCTAAAATTTATTTCCCACGAAGAAAACAATGCTATGATACATGATTCACCACCATTAGCCATTAACTCATGACCAGAGCTAAAACCGGGTCACTTTTGGTGACCCGGCCTAACCCAGTCTGGGAATTGTAATTAACGGAATTTCGAAGTCATATTTTTGGTCCTCTGGTCTTCGGTCCTGGTCACCCCTGAAAGAAACACTGTTCAAACGCAAGGATTATTAAAAACTTTACTTTCTCCGGGCTACCGGGTCTAAATCGGATCACCGGATTAGGCTGGGTCTGAAGCCTAGAACCGGTGGCCCGGTCCAAAACGACCCGATTGACTCAGTGACCCATTTCAGCTCTGGTCGTGTCTATACACTGTCTTTTGAACTGTACATGGATAAATCCCTTTTTTGAATAATTATTTTCATTTTCGCTGGAAAGTCCTCCTCCTCCTTCCTCTTCTTCTTATTATTATTATTTGAACGTAATACGTTACTTTTTCAATACAAGACTGAACTGAACTAGAATGTTCTTGTCCGTGATAAGTAACTGTACTTTCAACGAGCTGTTTTGTTCAACTGTTCCGTTTCTATGAACCTCTCCATAACTGGATGTATTAAAATACAAAAAAAAAAAAAAAAAAAAAAAAAACTGCACATAAAGAGCGAGCGTAGATATTCTTCTAGAATAGCAACCATCTCATAAACATGTACCATTTTGTAACATCTCATAATAATCTAGTTACAGAAACTTCTAATAAATTAACACTTTTGGTAGTATGGTCCCCTTTCCTTTAAGTATTTAAATGCCCAATTTCTGTATCCTATTTTCACTAGTGAAATGCGCGAGAAAGTGGGGGCAACTACACTTTACCTCCTAATCGCAGTCCATGACTCATGATCATAATATGCAGGCAAGAAAGTTATATGGTTATTATATAATTGCATAAGTGGCGGATCTGAAGGTGGCGGATCAAAGGTGAAGTTGTTACATGTGAGAACTATGTTGGCCAGGTTAAGAAGGTAAGCTGTGGTTGGGCTATGAGGTTTAGGTCTCTGGTTAAGGAAGAATTCCATAGCTGCTAGGCCATGGGCATGAGGAATGTTGGTATATAAGGAAGTAACATCTACGGTGCAAAGCAGTATGTCAGAATGAAGAGACGGTAATTTACGGATGATTTCTAAGAAGTGGTAGGTGTCGCGTATGTAGGCAGGTACCGTCTGAACATGTGGTTGAATGAACGAGTCAACGAGAGCGGAAATGCGTTCAGTAGGGGAATTATAGCTGGCTACAATGGGCCTTCCCGGGTTACCCATAACCAACCAACCAATAACCAACGCAAAGCCCTTATAGCGCTACGCGAGAACCATGACATAATGGTCCTCTCAGCGGACAAGGGGTCCACTACAGTAGTCTTGCATAAAGCTGACTACTTCCAGGAAGCTTACCGTCAACTATCCGATCCCAACACCTGCAAGCCCACCACCACAGACCTAACCTACACCCACAAAGAAAATTTCCGATTTCATTACCGCTAATGGTCCTCGCGAGGGCATATCTGAAATGTCCATAAAGTACCTAATCCTGGACAGTCCACGTACCTCAACCTTTTAGCTATTACCGAAGATCCACAAACCAGGTAACCCAAGCAAACACATTGTAGCCAGCTATAATTCCCCTACTGAACGCATTTCCGCTCTCGTTGACTCCTTTCTTCAACCACATGTTCAAGCGCTGCCTGCCTACATACGCGACACCTACCACCTATTAGAAATCATCCGTAAATTATCGCCTCTTCATTCTGACATACTGATTTGCACCATAGATGTTACTTCCTTATATACCGACATTCCTAATGCCCATGGCCTAGCAGCTATGGAATTCTTCCTTAACCAGAGACCGAAACCTCATAGCCTAACCACAGCTTTCTTTCTTAGCCCGGCCAACATAGTTCTCACATGTAACAACTTCACCTTTGACGATAAATACTACCTTCAGATAAGAGGCACAGCCATGGGTACGAGAATAGCACCTTCTTATGCGAATCGAACATGATTTCCTTCAAACTTAACCTTTGACCCCTCTACTCTGGGTAAGATTCTTGGACGATATAATGATGCTATGGACTCATGGTGAAACCAGTCTCAAGACATTCCTAGAACAATTGAACCAATTCCGTGTTGTCCAGTTCACTTGGTTTATTTCCGACAAAAGAGTCACATTCCTTGACGTGGACATCACTTTAGAAAACAACACACTGACCACTTCAGTTCACATAAAACTCACCAATCATATGTAGTATTTACACTACTCAAGTACCCATCCTTACCACACCAAGAAAGCGATTCCTTTCTCCCTTGCCCTCAGAGGACAACGCCTGAATTCCACCACCTCTGCTGCTACTGAAACATACAACCAACGCTTCCAGGAGGCTCTAGTCAACCGAGGTCACCCTTCTAACCTTGTGACCAAACAGATCCGCCGGGCATCCTCACACATTCAACCCACTCAAAAATTAAAATCGCCGGCTCTAATCACTCAGTTCCATCCTAAACTAACCAAGATCAAACAAATCCTACACACATATCTTCCACATTCTCCAATCTGACCCAGACACAAGATCAATATTCCCCACCAAATCTACATTAGTTTTTCAACATTCACCTAATCTTAGAAACATCTTGGTCCGTACGAATCCCTCCTTGCCACCACCCCAAACCGGCGCCCTGATATGTCAGAGATCCAGATGTAAGGTCTGTTCCATTTTCATCACTTCTCCCACAATCACTATCAATACTGCTAATGGTCGGTACACCCTCAATCCCATGGGTACATGCCATACCCCTAATGTTATATACATCCTGACCTGCAAGTTCTGTGATGCCTTTTATGTGGGGGAAACAAGTTGTGCTCTTAACATTCGAATTAATAACCATCGTCACTTCTGTACTATCAACAAACCGAATGCCCCAGTTTCCTTGCACACCGAGTCCCACAATACCAATTTTGATCTATGTTTCCTGGTTACCATAATCCATGTTTTACCCCCTACGACCAGCACCTCAACACGCCGTCTGTGGGAGAATGCCTTTATACATGGTTTGAGCGCGAAAACCTCGCCTTAACCTTCAATAGGTCTAGCTCCCCTTTTCCTTTGCATTTTCAACACATTTCCATCCACGATCCCACCCTGTATTTACACGCTATACAGTTATTATTTCAAGTTCCGGAAATCGACGCACTACGGGAATCAGTTGTCATCCCTGTTTTGATGCTTTGTCCGCTACGTGTCGCCACTGTTTCTTCAAACTTGTACTTTGTAAGCACGTGAACTTCGCTCTCTTCCTGTAAACTTGAAAACGTGTAATACACGAAATATAGTGACTTTTTATATGTGATTATATGTGTGATGTAATATGAAACTATATGCTGTATTATCCTTTTTTTCCCTTCATTTGTCTTAAATTTACCTTATATATATAGATAGTTAGATAGATAGATATCTTTGTAGTAAGTGTTTTATTGAATTTTTATATCTCTATGTGCGAGTATGTATATATGTCATAAGATAAAGATAAGATAAAATGAACTGTATGGGCGGTAACATATATATGTCATGGTTAAGTGGAAGACAAGGTTATCTGCCTTATCTTTGCCATGTTAAAAAAAGCTTAAATAAATAAAATATACTGCGTACATTGTATTAGGATGTTGGTCAATTTACACTAAACATATCTATGTTTGGTATCCAATGAAAGCCCTAGGTGTCCCAAATTGATCTAAATAAGTGGTATTTTCTCTATGGTTCAAACCCTTGAGCGTATCGAGATATGACATCATCAATATGGCCGTCTTATAATGTGTACCTGTTATTAGGTCGTTGGTGAATTTATACTAAATATAATAATGTTTGGTACCAAATGCTAGCCCTTGCTTAAAGATAAGGTAAAATTTATTGTTAACAACAACACTATGGCATACGCCCGTCCCGTTACAGGGGAGCCCCTTATCTTCGTAAGGACTAAACTTAGCTGTTAAGAAATTAAACTTAACTAAAATCTGGAGATGCAAAAGTCTTCAGGAAAAGAAATTAAAACTGGGTAAGAACCAGGATTAAAATAAATAAAAACCAAGTGTGTACAGAGCCTTCAGTATGATAGAATAAAAACAAAAGCAAGGTTTTAAATGGGCATCAACAATACATTAAAATATTACAAGATAAAATATAATAGCTATTAGACATGATCATCTCCAACAGACGCTAAGAGACCTGTCACTTGTAAATAACTTTAAAAAAAAAACACATGAGGATCATATCCAAGGACTGACGCCATGTCATTGGGAATGTTATATCGTTGTCTGAGAAGACCATATCCACGATATTCTAAAATCATGTGACGAAGATTTAAATTAAAACTACATTGCAATAATTACAAAACGGCGGATCAAAACGTCGCAACAGATAACTGTGAGTCATGCGACAATGTTCTATCCGCAGGCGACATAAAAGCACTTCTTCACGCCTATTACCTAGGCAAGATTTCTTATTGTACGTTTAATTTCCTTCTTTTTATTGATAGCAATGTCATCCCATCGTTGCTGCCATTCGGTCCAGGTAACCTGTGCACTTGCCTAAAGTTGATTTAAATGCATGCAGTATACTTTCTCATAGTATTTTGAAAGAGAAGGAGATTGGTCTCTGCAACCACATGCTGCAAGAGAAATGATACTATATTTCTTCGCTTCAAACCATGTTAATTATACCAGATATGGAAGCTACTTTGTAACATCAATGGAAGGATTGCTAAAAAAGGATCTGAAACATTTTATGAAAGAAGAACATGTCAAGATGATCAACCAAGAATATTTATGCAATATGATCTGATATGTATATGGAATCAACGTTCATGAGGTATGTTCATGGTCCAGAAGAACTGACAGGAATAACACTTAAACAAAATGAACTGAAAAAGTGCGTCCTCAGTTTACATATTTCAAGCCACCTGGTAAATGATTTGGCCTATATGTGACAAATTAATCAAAGCAAAGCAAATCTGGAGCATAAAGAAGAGAAATCATCAAGAATTCAGTAAGATATACTGAACTGGATGAAGAATCAAGAGAAACTTGAAATGTGCATTGACCCTCTGTGTACTGAAAATGAAGAACACTTGCCAACATTGTTTCTGAGGTACAGGAATTCCCGAATGTTAATGCTGATTCTTTAGTTCGATTGAACATCCCATCAATGAAGTTGTATGAATCTCGTTTACCATCTAGTTTTGGAGGAAAAATACCGAAGGTAGTATACAAGCACATTAAGGTCAGTCTAGACACTAAACTGATCTACTCAAGTGCTATGATAATGTGAATGATAAGAGACATGAATAATTAGGCATTATAAAATTTGAATTAGCAGCAACACCTCAATCTCTGATCGATCAAAATGGTGATATTCGAACTCCGATATCACAATCTACACTGAAAAACCATAAAAGTAAAATCATCTGGCTGGGCTCTACTGAGTGGAAGAAATAATGGCCATGCATCGATGGTTGTGCATTAATGTGGACTATTCACTGCCTCAAAACATGAGACTGTTCGATCATATCTGAAAAGATTTTAAAGTTACACATGGAAGTCTAAAAGATGACGTTTACCTAGTCTTTGACTGATACTTCGATTTCAGTCCCAAAAGTGAAACACATATTACGGAGTAATTCTTCGCTATCCCATCATCACATACTTATGGCGGGCACCTCCTTGCCAGCACAAACAAGCAGGTCATTTTGTCTGATAAAAACAAGTATTGATATCATATACAAACATCTACTAAAGAAAACTGTAAGTTAACCTCCTACAAGAAGTAGGATGGTATAACATCATCCAACTCTAGTACACAATAGTGTGTCTCAACGAGTAATATCTAGAGACTCATGATGTGAACCTAACCTAACATACTATGGTTGGATTAAAGACGAATTCTCGAAATCACTTATAGCAACAACGTTACAACCAGGAACAGACTGTAATCGGGTGATCCACCGCTCACATGTGGATAAAACTGGAAACAATGATAAAGTCTGTTTGAAGCACTAGAGTATCGCTGCGGTCGAGCATAACAGATGTCGCCCACGCATCAACTCTGTCAATGCGTGTGTACGAGTGTGATTGTCTACTGTATATGTAAACATGCATATAATTTAATGTTAAAGAACATTCTTTATCGTTCCATTAACAAAATATAAAGACTCATTACTTACTT